>CAUYQG010222953.1:0-13514 GCA_963574415.1 Tarsius wallacei | reverse complement strand
GTCGAGGCTGCGGTGGCCAGGAGCAGCCACTGTACTCCAGTCTGGGTGACAGAGTGAGACTCCAACTCAAAAAAATAAAAAAAGAGAGAGATGTATGGTATTCTATAATCTTCAGGTAATTCAAAAAGAACAAAGCCAGTCTGATTGACTTTCTCTATCTGGTCATTATTGGAAACTTTCAAGACCCAGGAAAGCTATGATTTTTATGCATTTATTGGGCTATTGTCACAGAAGAAAGAAAAATAAATGACCTACAGGAGTAATTATGCTTTTTTGCTTAAGAGGCAGATAGTAAATATTTTTGGCCTTGTGGGCCATATGGTCTCTGTTGCAACTATAGTCATCCCTGGGTATCTGCTGAGCATTGGTTCCAGGACCCCCACAGATACTAAAGTTCTTATGCTCAGATACCTTATGTAAAATGGCATCGTATTTGCATTCAACCTATACACATCATCTTTGGATGACTTATAATATCTAATGAAATGTATATGCCATATAAATAGTTGTTATGCTGTAATTTTTAGAATGTGTATTGTTTTTTATCATAATATTATTTTTTTCACAAATATTTTTGAGCTGCAGTGGGTTGAATTCTTGGATTCAAAACCCGTTGATACAAAGGTTGACTGTATTCAATGCTGCCATTGTAACAGAAAGGCAGCAACAGATGATATGCGGATGATTGAGTATAAAAAATGTCTTTCAGGCCAGGCGCAGTGGCTCCTGCCTATAATCCCAGCACTTTGGGAGGTTGAGGTGAGAGGACTGCCTGAGCCCACGGGTTCAAGACCAGTCTGGGCAACTTGGCGAGACCTTATCTCTACAATAAATGAAGAAGAATTAGCCGGGCATGATGGCGCATGCCTATAGTTCTAGCTACTTGGAAGGTTGAGGCAGAAGGATCACCTGCACCCAGCAGGTTGAGGCTGCAGTGGCTGTGAGTGTGCTACTGCACTCCAGCCTGGGTAACAGAGTGAGATTCCAACTCAAAAAAAGAGAAAATATCTTCCAGTAAAACTTTATTTACCAGAGTAGATGGCAGACCAGCTTTGACCTAGAAATCAAGACCAAAACCAATGCCAACTGCCCCTTGCTCTGGGGATAGCTCAAACTCAATGGAAACCTAAATGGAGAAACCATAGGGCTGTTTTAAGGTAAATGTTTTCTGTCTTCTGACTGGTAGTGGCCATGACTGTGAATTGGTTGGCTCTCCACATTCTACTGCAAGACCCTAGTACCAACGAGAGATTTATGAACTTCGTAAACAACCACTTACAGAACACCTGCTCACCTTTCACAGCAGAGGGATAGTTGGCACCTCAATTTGACTGAATACAGCTCTCCATTCTCCCTGTTTCCCTGTCCATGATTATGAACTAGAGCAGCCCTGTGGGTGGAGAGGTGGTTAATGCACCTCCATCCGGTCAGGACAATTAGATGTCCTGGGATAGAGAATATAGAATTCAGCCTTTCAGTGCCAAGCACCAGAGGCAGGGCCCCATAAAAACAACAAAGGAAAGGGTGGGGGATTCATTTTAATATCGCATTGCTGCTGAAGAAAGACTTATAATGGATGTCATCCATAAAAAATATAAAGCTTTAGTTCCAGTAAAAAGAACAATATTTAGGTTCACTGGATTATTCACGGGACATCCAATTCGCCACTCTGCCCTTTGTCGGTAAATAATTTAGACAGACGTTAGGATTTAATGGGTTGTCATTTAAGTTCTTCTGCAACACATCCCGGGCACATGGGAGAGCATTCAGTGATTAAGTGCTGAATACTGTCTATTGTGAACACTTTTGGAACAGTGAACGGAGAAAAATAACCTTCCTTCCAACAACATGAAACATATGGTTTATTAATTTAACCAAACCTGTTCAAACCACAGTGGAATCAAAACCACTTGATCTGATAATTTGATTTGATGACTTAATTAAAGTGACACTGTATAATGTAATAAAAGCAAAAAAAAAAATGGAGAGGACACTGAGCTGTCTGGGTGCCCTCTAGGCTCCTAAGCCAATGCTGTGTTTTTTGGAGAATGGTTTTTTCTTCTGCTGCTGGAGGGACCTACATTTTCAATGCTCAGCATTGCTTCCTGTTTTGGGTTATAAGCAGTTTTAAAGAACACATGCCACTGTGTGCGAATGCCTAAGTAAGTAGCCTATTTTCAATCAGAATACATTGAGAAAGAGCATCACATTTTCCATCCAAATTAGCAAACAAAGACGTAAATCCATGATTGCTTTGAAAGAGAAAGTTTGACATTGAAATCCTGGTTTCCTGCTATTTTGGGAGAAAATATTAATGTTGCTCTATTTTCAGTTTAATCATTTCCACTCACCAGATTAACGAACTTGAATCACTTTATCTTATTAAAAGAAGCTCTTTTAACACTTAATTCCTTTGTAGGCAGCTGCCCTCCCAGAAACTCTTTCAGAGCATTATCTTGTGACTTCCAGAAACTTTTAGCATAGGAACACACTAAGAAATATGTATTTTTCATGCAATGCCTATAGAGTCTTTAGCCCCTTTCTTTTAATGATAACTTTGGTTTGCCATTATCTTTTAACCTTGGGAGTAGAGTAGTTAAGGGAGAAAGCAAAAATAAGTCTGTTTCAAGACTCTGGAACATCCTCGGTTCTCATACTTTTGAAGATCCTGCCATGTTGTATCAAACATCTTTAAATGCTCAGACATTTCATGATTACTATAATTTCATGTATATGTATATAAGTTGGTGTAAATTGCCTGTGATTGGTTGACATCACATTGATATTTTGTCGACATTTAACGTGACATTAACTGTTTTGCTTCATTTTTTTTGTAGCCAGTAAATTTCTCTTCATATGTGAGACATCTTCATCTGCCTTCAAAAAGCTTATTGACTCTAGGAGCTGTGCTCGAAGCACCTGTGCTTAGAAAGAGAGCCAGGTGCCCTGGCATTGCACCTACAGCCCTAGCGACTCAGAAGCTAAAGCAGGAGGATCCCTTGAGCCCAGGAGTTTGAGGCCAGCCTGGGCAACATAGCAAGACCCTCATCTCTTAAAAAAAAAAGAGAGAGAGAGAGAGAGAGAGAGAGAGAAAGAGGAAAAAGTCAAAGAAAGAACTTTCGTTTTCCAAATACTATGCTAGCCTCTTGAATTTGTGTATGTCTTTCTTGATCCTCAAAACAGCTTCTGCCAGGATTCACTTTTCATTCATTAAATAGTTGTTGAGCATATACTACAAACAAGTTCTAGGCACTAGAAATAATGACAAACAAGGGATGATCCCTTATTATTGGAGTTTACATTCTAGAAAGGAGAAATAAACAGACAAGTCAGGTGATGATAACAATAAGACTTCAGTGTTTTTCTGAAGGAAATTCAATCAGGTAGTGTGTTAAGAGTGGTGGAGTGTGGTAAAGTGGTTGGGAGGGACTCTTCCTTGCCTGAGGCATCTGGTAATAAGGAATCTGCCCTGCAACTATCTGGAGGGGAAGGTCATTTGCAAGGGCCCTGAGGTATGGGAACCAGCCTGCAGCAAGGTCAACAAACGGGGAGCAAGACAAGAAAGAGGTGGGCAGAGCAAGTCTGGAGAAGTGGGCAGAGCAAGTCTAGCAAAGTCTTCTCTTGGTAAGGAGTGAAGGTTGTATTCTTAGAGCTGTGGGAAGCCTTTGTAGGGTTTTAACTACAGAACGATCTGAACAGGCATGTATATCCGACTCTGGCTGTTGTGTGGAGGACACTTGAAGAGGACTTTGCAGTGGAGGTTGCAGGACCAGCAGGAGGATAGAAATATTCCAGATAGGATGAGGGTGATCATGGGAGAGGTAGAAGTGATCAGTGAGGGATGGATTGTGAAGTAGAGCCTCGGGATTTACTAACAGTTTGGAGGGAGGATGTGTGGGACTGAGCAAAGAGAGAGCTGCTCTATGTTTGTCTCTCCTTAACAAGGGAGGGGTCTAACACTCAGAGTTTGGGACTCCTCCAGAGCCTCTCAGTCAGGAGGTGGTGGAGCTCAGGTGTGAGTGAAGATCCTCGTACATCCAAACACAGTGTTCTTTCCATCATCCAAGAGACTGCCTGTTCCTAAACGAATTCAGTGGCCTTTGTTTTAGAAGTCATCAGGTGACTTGAAAAACATTTATTACGCCTTCTCTGGATGAAGATGAAACTAAACATATACTTGTGGGATCAGGTGCTCTTACCTTGCTAAAAGGAATCACTTGGTTCAGTCAATACCTGCTTGGCTTTGTCTATTTTGTTGTATTATCAGGGCATAGGCTACTGAGGCTGTGGTCCAGGGTCAGACCTGGGAGGGCCAGTACTCACAATTGATCTGGACCATGGGACCTTCCAGGTAGAAGATCTTGTGCATCCTTGAATCAACAGGGCCTAACATAGTAAGCACATAGTCATTGCTCAGTGAATGAATGAATGAATGAGTGAGTGATGAGACATTATAAGGAAGTGTTAGAATTTTGACTTGATAGTCAATAAACCTGGACTGTCATCCTAGGGCAACTGTTTACTCCTATATAACCTTGCTCAAATGGACATCTAAGCCTCCGCTGCCTTGTCTCTAAAATAGAGATAACATTCAACCATTCCATTCCTCAGCCTGCAGCCTTTTAAATGAGACAATCTATGGGATTTGCAGCACAGAGACTTGGGCATGGAAAGTGTTTACAAAGTGTACTTTCTTATTTAGAGGTGAGCAGTGGCTTCTTTGTATGTCCAGAACAACCTGTTGTATGTGACATGATCATTGAGAACACATTTCAGAATAAGGGGACTGTGTTCTCTTCCTGTTAGAAGTGTGAAGCTAGGCTTTTTGAACTTGTTGGAATCTGTAGTCCTTAACGTGGTCCACACATTAATTCTTGTCCCCCTCCCAAGTCCCATCTGGCCCTTTCCTTCCCTTGGCATCCTATACTTCAGCTCACCAGCCATCCTCTAGTCCCAGCAGACTGTTCTCTCTACCTGGAAGGCCCTTGCCCCACCTCTGTTCCCAGTTAGCCACTCCTCAGCCTTTATAGCTCAGCTCAAGGGTACCTCCCCCAAGAAAGTTTCCAGACTTCCTTGGCCTAGCCACTTGTGTCCGGGCACCCAGTGCCTTTCCCTCATAGTACTTATTACAGTTGGAATTTTACATTCCATTGTGTGATTTTTTTTTTTTAATCTGTCTCCTCTACTCCATAAGCTCCCTGAGGGGTGAAATTGTCTTCTCTATTTTTACTGGAGAGAGCATGTGATGATCACTGGTGGCTCCTCAGTAAATATTGAATGGATGAATAGATGGATCCATGGATGAGAGGATGGATGGATGGGTGGCTGACTGGCTGCATGGATGAATGGGTGGCTGAAGCTAACCCATACAGGCCAGGTGGTCAGGAAAAAATTATTCTTGCCACAAGAGTTGACACAATTAGGGCATTTATGATCTATCTAACACAGGCTGGATGCTCTTATGTGGGGAGCATAGCCAGACATTTGAAATACGATTCCAGCCCACACCCAGTTCCTAAAATCAGAGAAACTCCTGGGATTTGGGAAGCTACCTTGAATGAAAGTGTTTGTTCATTTATTTATTTATTTTTGAGTAGAAGTCTCACTCTGTTGCCCAGGCCTGGAGTTCAGGGTCATTTGTTTGTTTGTTTGTTTATGAGTAGGAGTCAGGAGTCATGCTCACTGTAGCCTCAATCTGCTGGGTTCAGGTGATCCTTCCACTTCAACCTTCCAAGTAGCTGGAAGTACAGGCACGTACCACCGTGCCCAGTTAATTTTTTGGTTTATTGTAGAGACGAGGTCTCACCAAGTTGCCCAGGCTGGTCTCCAACCTGTGGGTTCAGGCAAAAGTTTTCATTAAAAAAAAAAAGCCGTAGAGGAGAGGGCTTTCCTCTCTGGCCCCAGAAACAGCCTAAAAGCAGAGAGTAGAGGCACTTGAACTGTCAGGCACTGATGTCAGGATGCTCCCAGGCAGAACTGGCTGTTATGGCTTGGGAGCAGTTGAGCTCATATTGGTAGCAGACACCAGGGGCCTTCTATCCTTTTCACACTTTATAAATATTACCTAATTACTTAATCCTCCCTGTCTCTAGGCAGGTAGACAGAATTTGATCATCAAGGCCTGCTTAGCAACCCTCCTATGGCTTTTGCTTTTCTTTGCTTGCTAGAAAAATCTTCTCTGACATTGGGTTTATTTGTGTGGGCACCGTGGTGCTTGTGAACAGCAATCTGGAAATTAATAAAGGCCAATGGCATCCTTCCTCCCAGAGCAACACACTTCCCCTTTCTCACTAACTAGCCTTTACAGCCCATGAAACATGAGGCTGCGAGATGTTTGTGTGCCTTTCCTTGGAGCCACGGGGGGAATCTAGCTGGGAGACAGACTCTTTATCTTCCTCATTCTTCTCATTCGTTATTCCTCAAGCAAATATGGGTGGGCTGAAGCTGTTTTTCTTCAGGTACATGTCCACGAATATGGACAGAACCCTTGCATTCTTATGACATAAGAAACAGTCTCCCCTCCCCAGCCCCTTCAGCCTGAGAATCAAAGAACGACTGTTAGGACATAAAAGTGGAAACCAGTGTCGAGAGGACTCTAGTCAAGCTTTTTTTCCTTCTCAGCATGGCCAGTGGTCGTTATGGTTGCTGGCTTCACTTCTGGGCAGCTCTCTCAACTGGTTTTGTGATTCCAAAGCACTGGCTCGGACTGAAACGAGCTGTCATATTTCAGTTCTCTGCCTGAGTTGAGACGGCACTGCCTGTATGTCTGACACTAAATGCTGTCAGGTGTTATCAAGTACACACCGGGCTGTGTGGTTTCTATGCTTCCAGACTGGCATAGAAGGCTTCCTGGAAGAGAGGCGCTGTCTCGGTGAGGAATGTGCTGACCATTTAAAACTGCTGGTTTTCACTCACCAGCTGTGATGCCCAAGCCGCTCAGAGCATATGGACCCATTTGCCAGGGGCGGCAAAGAGGTCCGGGAGGCTGTGTCTGCCATGTGCTGAGTTGGTGATTTCCACCTGGGCCCACTAGGGGCGGCATCTGTTCCTAGCCTGGTCTCTCCATGCAAGTGATAGGCCTCCTGGTTCCCTCCTGAGTCTCTTTGATTAAGCCCTGTAGGGGCTGCCTGAGGACAGTACCCAGGCGTAGGAGACACGAAAACCATACCATATAGGGCCATCCTCACCAAATGACCAGTTGGTTTAGATGCCACATCTGGGGATTGAAACAAGTTTGGAATCCATACATTGGAGCTCATTCTACTACCCCATCTGGTAGGACGTAGAGGTGGGAGCCCATATCAAGAGGACTCGAGTCATAGTTTTCTTTCCTTCTCAACATGGCCAATGGTCCTTATGGTTGCTGGCTTTACTCCTGGTTAACTCTCTTAACTGGTTTTGTGATTCCAAAGCACTGGCTTGGACCCAAATGAGTCCAACAACAGAGGACAGGTAAGAGTGGCAAGTGGCAAGGAAAAAGCAGAGATCCGAGCTAATAAGGTAGAATGTCAGGCGAGGGCCAGGACACACCTTCTAAGTATAATAGATACCAAGCCTATGTGTTACCAATTTCTAAGAGATAAATTATTTTAAAGACCAAACAGAAACCAAATGAGGGTACCTTAACCTATTGAATTATAATAATCTAGAATCAATTACTTAAATAAAAGCTTGGTTAAACCCATCTATGTAGGCCACTAGATGATTTCTTGGACTCAAGCGATCCTCCCGCCTTGGCCTCCTGAGTAGCTGGGACCAGAGGTGTGAGCCGCTGTATCTGGCCTAGTTGATTTCTTGATATGGCTGTTTGGATCACTCATAAAGACAGCTCGTGGAATCTTAGGTCTTGAATGGTATTTAGATAACCAGTTTTGCATTGCTAAGGGCAGCTATGGGACTCTATTTTAAGTGACCCTGCTATTTCTTTGTTATAAAGGAGACTGCAGCATCATCTCAGCAATGGGAAATAGACTCAGCCAGAGAGAAGACCTTGCTCTAATGCAAAGGTAGTGGGCATTTGCCCACTCCAGATCTGCAGCCTGGCCTCAGTTGGAGTCTGTGACTAGCAAGTCAGGGAGAGAAGGTAGAAGTTCAGAAACACCACATGGAAAGGATGCTGTGTTCAATTAAAGTGGGATAGGTCCACTTTGCTCTCTTGGCAGGAAATCACAGAATCTTACAGTTACAGTTGAAAGGGAGGGAAGGGCCTTAGGGTACATGGAATCCAGCCTTCCACCCAGTGTCCAGCAGCTGTTGTCAAGTGGGGCTGGGAAGATGCATCATCCTGAACTTTGTCACCTCCCTTAGCGCCGAGCCTAACAATGCTCTTTCCTGCACAGGACATGGACACCTCCCATGGCCTTTAGCTCTCAGAGGAAGAGGGCTATCACGTAGAAAAAAGACTCTAAGGAGGTAGGAGAGGTCAGGAACAGCACAACATGGGAAAGTCAAAACCGCACGTGTGGAGGACTGGAGAATTGAATTTCTGCCTCTGCCTTCCCACACATTGCCTGTTGTTGTTTTCTAAGCGTGTACCTCTGTTATATGCACAGCAGAGAAGAGTTTTCAACTTTGCTGTCTTCCATGAGCATTTAATGCTCACTTGTTTGCTGAGACACCAAATTGTAATTCGGAGCTTCTTCATGGGATCAGAGGAGATGCTATCGCATGGTATAGAACAAAAGCCCACAGGATATAGGTTATGTCAGTGAAGACACCATGGATTTAAAAATTGAAAGCAGTTTTCCTAGTGCTTGGCAGAAGCTGGGGACAAATGTGAACCAGGGTCTCTCACATCAGAAGAAGGTAGTTGTCCAGCAAAACCTGGCCCCTGGAGCTGGACCCACCTGGGCTGAACCCTGGCTCCAACACTTAACAGCTTTGGGGACTACCCTCATCCTCATTCTCTACTCAGCAACCATTCTAGTTTCCCTCACAAGTTTTCCCATTGCAGGGCCTTTGCACACGCTGTTTTGTCTGATCCATCCAAGCCTCTTTTCTTCCCATTCCCTTGATTAACACCTACTCCTTGTTCAGATTTCAGTTCAAGCATAACTCTGCTCAGTATAAGTCTTTCCTAACCAGCCCCCTCAAGTCTAGGTCAGGGTCCCCTAGTAAACCTTTATAATACTGTATTATGCCTATATAAAAGTATAACTAACATTGTCCTTAGCTTGTAATTAGATATTACTTAGTGTTAGGAGGATTTAACCATTTTTGGTGCCATAGACCCTCTAGCCGTCTGGTGAGTCCCACAGACCTCATACTGAGTTTTTGATGCATAAAGCAAAATAAATAGATTACAGAGGAAGCCAATTATCCTCTGTTATTAACATATTTTAAAAATTGTGATGTGGTAATTGATCTGTTTCTTGATGAAGCCATTAAATTATAAGATACAGCAGCAGGTCTAATAACCATTGTGATGTTGAAATTATGATGAATGTGAGGGAAATTTTGAAATATAACTGACCCTTGAATAACATGAGAGTTGGGGCACCAACCCCACGTGCAATTGAAAATCTGAGTAGTCCAGGCACAGTGGTACTTGCCTATAATCCCAGCACTTTGGGAGGCTGAGGTGAGAGGATTGCCTGAGCCCAGTGGTTCGAGACCAGCCTGGGCAACTTGGTGAGACCTCATCTCTACAATAAATCAAAAAATTAGCCGGACTTGGTGGCACGTGCCTGTAGTTCCAGATACTTGGAAGACTGAGGTGGAAGGATCACCTGAGTTCAGCAGGTTGAGGCTGCAGTGACCTGGAACGTTCCACTCCACACCAGCCTGGGTGACAGAGTGAGACTCTGACTCAAAGAAAAAATGTTAAAAGAAAATTTGAGTATAACTTTTGATTTCCCAAAAACCATGTAACTGCCTAGTGTTGGCTGGAAGCCTTACCAATAACAGTCAATGAATGCGTATTTTGTATGTGAAATATATTACATAGTGTATTCTTACCATAAAGTGAGCTAGAGAAAAAATATTACTAAGAAAATTATAAAGAAGAGAAAATGTATGTACTAGTCATTAAGTGGAACTAGATCATCATAAAGGTCTTCATCCTTGTCATCTTTACATTGAGTAGGCTGAGGAGGACGAGGAAGAGGAGGAGTTGGTCTTGTTGTCTCAGGTGGCAGAAAAGTCCATGTGTAAGTGGACCCCTGCAGTTCACACCTGTATTGTTGTTCAAGGGTCAGCTGTATTGGCAACCATTGTAATCTATTAGGAATATCTCTTTTCTGTTTCTGTAGGTGATGTCACACAGGGCCACAAACACTACTGCAGTTTGTTGCAACATTTGAAAAGTAAAGAAATCCTACCTACGTTTCCATTAAAGATCAGTGAAAACAAAAATTTTTTTTTTTTCTGTATAAGCACATAGACTTCTGTGAATTCTATCCAGAACCCCCAAGAAGCTTCCAGTTAAGAACTCTGTTTTAGGGGGATTAGTGATTGATGTCTGTTCTCCCACTGGGCCATAATCTTCAGGAGGTAGGGACCATGTCAACCTGTGTTCACCTTTATCCCTACCTCTTGGTCAAAGGCCTGGCATATAGCAGGCACTCGGGAAACAGTTAACAATAGCTATTTCTTTCTTTCTTTGTTTTTGAATTGGAGTCTCACTTTGTTGCCCAGGATGGAGAACAGTAGCACACTTACAGCCACCCCAGCATTGACCTGCTGGGCTCCGGCAATCCTTCCACCTCAGCCTTCTAAGTAGCTGGAACTATAGGTGTGTGCTACCATGCCCGGCTAATTTTTTGATTGATTGTAGAGATGAGGTCTCGCTAAGTTGCCCAGGCTGTTCTCGAACCCCTGGACTCAGGCTGTGCTCTTACCTCAGCCTCCCAAAATGCTGGGATTACAGGTTTGAGCCACTGTACCCAGCCAACAATAGCTATTTCTTATAGTACAATTGCTGTAGGTCAGTCAGCATGCATTTTGCATTTCATGCATATATCCTGGAAGCCTTTATTCAGGGTCATACAGCTGGTTTGTCTGGAACCAAAGCAGCCTGACTCCAGAGTAAGTGAATGAATGAACATCCTAGATCTAGACCTCTCAGTCAAGGGTAATGGTAGAGGCAAAAGCCTCACAGAATTACAGTGAAGATTTGATGACATAATTTGGGAAATGCACGAACTCAGCCTAGAGCTGGGCTCATCAGATATGACTCGTTACTATTGATACCCCAGCACAGAATGGCACAGAGTAAAGGCCCTGGGGTACGGACACCCCAGCACCAATGTGCATAATTCCAGCATCCGTATGACAGCCTGAGGGAACTCAAGCTCAGTATGCATTTCTGATGGGGAAAGAATGCTGATTGGGCTGTGTCTGGTTTTAGAAGCACTTGAAGTCGCTGGGGGCTGCTTTGGAAATTGTCAAGAGACCCCATACTCTCATTTGTCATTGAGAACAGAGAAGAGGGGAGTTGGGAGAAGGATGGGGGATGAGGGAGTGGGAAGGAAGCTTTTTGCCTGCTGAGACGGCTTTTACCTTTTAGCACTGGGAGTAACCCTCCTGACATCTTTATTACCATCTAGCAGATAGAAAAACAGATGTGGGAAGGTATGGGGCTAGAACACACAGGACTGACCGCTCCATCAAGTCCCTCACCCGCTCTGGGTCTGAACAGGCAGTCCAGCCGGGTTCCAGCTCTGTGTCCTCCTCCCACTCTGTCTTGCTGGCCCTGCCCAGTGACTTGTTCTTTCATGGGGAGGATCCTTGCGCCCACCTCTTGGATTCAGTGACTGTGTATGTGTATGATGTGAGACGAGTGCACAAGGCCTGGCCCAGGGCATGTGTTTGGCAGCTGGCGGCTCCCACTAAGCATCATTCAGATGTTGTAAATCCTCATCATGCTGGAACTGGGGTCCTGCGTTGATTCCACCGTTTCCAGTGCCTTCCTCCGTGTGGTTTGCCCTTCATAAGCTCTTGGGCTGGGATGGGGGAGGCTGCATCCAGGGCACACCAAGATTCCGGGTTTGAAGTTCATGTGGCTTGACTGTGAGTGATTCTGTGTTTACCTAGACCTCTTTGATACAGCTCTGCAAAAAGAGAAATCCTTCCCTGAGGCCATTTCTTTGGGAGTTTTGCTGAAAGGACTCCATATTCAAGGGTTCCCAAGCTGAGGGTAGGTGGAGAGTGATAAAGAAATGACAGGCATTTAAGCAGTCTGCAACAAGGCTCTGTTCCACCTGACTGACTCCCTCTTGCTTTTAAGAGGACTTTCTCTCCCTACCAGGGCTATGCAGTCCTTCACTCCCTGGGGAGAAGCATCTCCCCTGCAGTCGTTTGATGGCTTAGGCCAAGCAGGTCCCCCTCCTAACACCACCCCCTGGGGTGTATGACGTTCCCCCTCCCTCAGCCCCCCACCACCCAGGAGGCAGCAGATTCATTTCAGTTGACAAGCATTGTGAAATAGTGAATCTGCACCAAATTGCTTTGTTTGAGCAGTGCTGGCTCTTTGACTCCTGATCAATATTTGGCCAGTTGCCTCAGGTGTGAAACTGGGGGGGCGGGGGGGGGCGCAGATGCTGAGAGAAGGCCCCGGGGAGGAGCCTTAAACTCTAAATAGTTTAAGTTACTTGGAAATTTCACTGACTTTCAAACAGATTGTATCACATTAGTCTATCTGAAGCCTCAAATGAAGGGTGTGCAGTGGGGGAGGGGAGACCTACTATTTACTTGTGGAACCACTGAGAAAATATCCTTGACATTGATTTAGAATCAGAGGACCTTGGGTGCTCTGCTAGAAGCCTCTTCATTATTTAACGAAGTCTGGGATCATAATTAAAGGTGGTTCAGAGTGAAGGCAGAAATCCTCTGAGCTGGCACCGGGTATCATCCTAGATGCCTGTGAAAAGCAATCAGACACCAGTGGGAACATAATCAGGCCCTGGAGAAGGGAAGGACTGTTGTCAGGAGCACCTCACAGGGGATATTTGTTTAGAGGTCCGGGTGTGGTGCCTCCCGCATTGCTAAATGGCTTCAATTTTGTGCAAAAGAACCTATCAAGGAGTCTGTTAGACACTCTGTGTAAGGTGCAGTTTGTGGTGGCCATTGTCAAGGGAAGGAAAAGCGTATTAGGCATTTGTGGTGTGCCTCCATGAGTGCCCCTGGTACTCATTTTAGACCAGTGGAAAACTCACTTGTCCTTGGGGGCAAGGCAGCTGCAGGTGAAGTTGGCTGGGTAGAGGTGATGGGAAGTGGTGGGGACTGTGGCAAAACAAAACATGCTCACACATCCCCAGGCTAAAGGAGATGGCTGTTTTGCTGCTCTGGCTGACCACTGCCACCTGTGGATGCAGGCCTCATTAAAAAACCCATATTTAAGCCGGGCTCAGTGGCTCAGCCTGTAATCCCGCGCCTTGGGAGGCTGAGGTGAGTGGATTGCCTGAGCCCGTGGGTTTGAGACCCGCCTGGGCAACTTGGCGAGACCTCATCTCTACAATAAATAAAAAAATTAGCCGGGCGTAGTAGTGCACGCCTGTAGTTCCAGCCACTCGGAA
>CAUYQG010222951.1:0-15634 GCA_963574415.1 Tarsius wallacei | reverse complement strand
ATTATTTGAAATTGGAAGCTAACCGGCATGAAGTGTCATGATGAATACATTTGTTTGCAAGAGAGAAAAAGAGAGAAAGACATGCACATTCAGAGAGGGAGAGAGAGAATAATTGTTGAATCTAGATGGAAAGTACATGATTACATGTTTTGCTATACTTTCAGCTTTTCTCTATGTTATAAATGTTTAAAACAGAATTGTTTGGGGATTTAAAAAATACATGAATTTTTAGTGTTTGTAGCCTGACATCCAAAAGTCTAGTTTGACTAAGTGAGAATGATGGAGCTTTGAATTCGTTCTTATGTGTGGTTTATTCCCTTAAATCAGCTCACAGACTGTGGAAAGTTACTCTAATTCTTCCAGATTAGCGAGTTTTTCAAAATGCGTAACCATCATTTTGATGTATTTATAGTCGCAATTATCATTGTCCAACTTGCCTCAAAATGTGAAATGTACAAATCTGCTTTTCATGTTCCCAAATAGGAACCAAGTCCAGCAAATTTATTTAGTTTACTTGGGGCATTGGTGTACAAAGAAACAAAGTTAATAGGGATGTTAAAACCACTTGTCAGGGTGCTTATTTTGCCTGGGCAGGATGATCTTATAACATATCTAGAGAGGCTACCTGACAATTTCTCTTAAATTGATTTATGGAAATTCACAGGTGGCAAAAAAAAAAGATACTATAATACATGAATAAAATTCAAGAAGTTCAGGTAGGGCTGAGAATAAGGACTGGTGATTTATTAAGCACTACAGAGTATGATCACTGTAAAATTTTTAAAAGATATTATGTGCCACTAAAAGATGGAGTTTTTTATTTCCACTCATGAAATAAAAGCTCATTCTCTGTTCCTGCCTTTTTCTTTGTCTCTGTCCCTCTATTTCTCTCTCTCTCTCTCCCTCCCCCCTTCCTCTCTTCCTTTTCCCTTCTCTCAGCTTCCCACCTCCCCTCCCAAAAACAGTCTCAAGCAGATATTTTCACCTCAGCCCTGAACACCTTTTTCAGGGTAAAGTGGAATAAATGAATACACTTTGTTCTACTTTGTTTGGAGGAGAAAGCCTGATTTCGATGTATAAGTTGGAGTTTGTGGATCAAGAGCTGATTGTAAAGACACATTATTCAAAATTGAGCCAGTATACGTTTTTCACTAAAATTACATTTGCTATCAAAACCACATTGAGATACCACCTAACCCCAGTAAGAATGGCCATCATTAATAATACAAGCAACAACAGATGCTGACGAAGATGAGGAGAAAAAGGAAGGCTTCCACACTGCTGGTGGGAATGCAAATGAGTACTACCTCTCTGGAAGACAGTGTGGCGATTTCTGAAAGAACTGGAAATTGACCTTCCATATGATCCAGCAATTCCCCTACTGGGAATATACCCAGAGGAACTCAATCATTCTACAAAAAAGATACCTGCACACATATGTTTGTTTCAGCTCTATTCACAATAGCAAAAACATGGAACCAACCATGTTGCCCATGGAAGCTGGACTGGATAAAAAAATGTGGTACATATACACAATGGAGTATTATGCAGCCATAAAGAAGGACAGACATATGATCTTTGCAGCAACTTGGATGGATTTAGAGTCAATCATACTCAGTGATCTATCACAAAAACAAGAACACAGTACCATATGTTTTCACTCATAAGAGGACATTGAACGATTATTATAATATTATAAGAAAGGGATTGGTAGTAGTGGGAAGCTGTCAGGGGAGGGGAGTGGGACTGGCAGTTGACAGAAACTGCTAGGGGAGGGAGGGACACACCTTATTAATAAGAGTAACTGCATAATCAACGTCTGTATACCTAACTCTGTTTGTTTGTGCGTTTGAGTTGGAGTCTCACTCTGTTGCCCAGACTGGAGTGCAGTGGCTGCTCCCGGTCACCGCAGCCTCGATCTGCTGGGCTTCTGCAATCCTTCCGCCTCAGCTTTCCAAGTAGCTGGAACTACAGGAGCGTGCTACCACGCCCGACTGATTGTATACCTAACTCTGAATTGTACCGCACATCTTTATAACAATTTTTTAAAAAGTTAAAAAATAACATTTCCTAATGGCAATAAATAAAAGTTGTTTTTGGATGTAATAATTTTTTTAAAAACCTGACTTTTTAAAGGAGACTTTCAAAATTTGAGTGGCCCAGATGGAAAATGTAGATAATTCTGGGCTTTTCATCATGGAATAGAAATGTTTTGAGGCAGAGTTATGTGTAAAGTAGAATGGTGGTAAGTCTATTTGGGAAATGGGAGCTAGAAATACAAATGAAATTCCTTTAATCACTTAAAACGATAATTAATTCAGTGTTAACCTGGCTAAATTCTAGCCCTGAAGTAGCAACCACTTACGGCTGTCTAGGCCTATTCTGTAGTTCCCCAGCTGTGACATCCTCTGGCTTTTACAAATGTAGGTGTCTCCTCTTTAAATAGGCAGGTGCCTGGCAGGCAGGCCAGCCTGAAACACACTGATTAAAGCACCTGGCAACTACTAATAGAATTGCAAATGGGGACAGCAGTGTTTTAACTCAATTGTGCCTCAAGACCTAAGAAAGCAGCTTGTATTGATTCTCCCAACTGGCACTGTAAGCTTTTGTAAATGAAAACAAAAAAGGTACCTTTTCTCTCCACTGCTGAATTCTTTCATGAGGACGGTTTATTTAATGTATACTACATGTCAGATAATTTACATTCATTCTAATAATAATATACAATAGTTTAATAATAATATACATAATATATTGATAATAATATAGGTGATATTTGTTCATTTTACAAATAGAAGAAATAAAAGATGTAATTAGTGCATTAACTTCCTCAATATCTCAGGTTGGCAAATATTTGTGGGGTATATGTAATAGCAAACTCCAACCCAAGACTACCTGATCGCTACATGAGAACACCCTGAAGCAATGGGAATTTGCTTTTTAACATTAATTTAATCGTACATGTTTCCTTTGATATGAGGTCAGTAGCATGAACACTTCACAAGTCACAGATGAAATTATCTCTCTGAAATACAAGAA
This sequence comes from Tarsius wallacei, assembly GCA_963574415.1. Taxonomy (NCBI): domain Eukaryota; kingdom Metazoa; phylum Chordata; class Mammalia; order Primates; family Tarsiidae; genus Tarsius; species Tarsius wallacei. The sequence continues at coordinate 12,595 of CAUYQG010222951.1, read as the reverse complement.
TGATGACAAAAAAATGATGACAATACAAGATAAATATTGCATGTAATCCTTGGGTTAGAGTGGATAAACTAAAGAATCACAGTGATTCTTCTGGAATTTGGTTTCTTGCCTTGCAAGTCTCTCACAGAAACCAAGCACAAACCAGTCAATGTATATAATCACAGCATTTTGGAACCAAGAGGACTTTGGGAGGACTGACCAGTACAAAGCCTAGTAGAGTACAATGTTTCTTTTTAAATGTCAACCCACTAACTTAATAGGATTTGCACTTTTATTGCGTGGTCTTATGAAAGTATAAAATAGGGGGACACAACCCATCCCAAGGGGTCATGGAAGGCTTTCTAGAAGTGCAACTGAGCTGACATTTATGAGAATAGTAAGAGCTAACAAGCCAAAGGAAGGGTGAAGGAGGTGAACAAGAGAATTCAGGCAGATGAAGAGAAGACGACCTCCGTGATGACAGTGAGCAGGCATATACAAAACCCAGAAAGTACCGAACGACTACAGAGCTGAAGCCCAAAAGGTCGGTCTGAGTCTGAACACACAGAACCTGTGGACCAGGAAAGGGATTTGATGGCCAATCCTAAATGCAATTCTCAGTTCAACAAGGCCTCTCCAGTTGAGGTGCACAGAATGGATCGAAAAGGGTCAATAATGAATGAGCAGAGGGCACATCTATAGTCATTGTAAAGAAAGAAAATATACCAATCATCCTGATGAAATAACTGAGTTTCTACAATGTTGAGACATAATTAATAAGAGATTAAAATGCAATCACTAAAAAGGACTGAGGCTATGTAACCAAAATGATAAACAATATACAAAATATTTCTATCACCTTGAATTTTTTCCTATACTTTTTGTAGTCTATCTTCTACATTCTGGCTTAAGGTAATGGATTGTCTTCTTTCTGCCACTATAGATGAATTTCTATATAGTGGCATACATAGAATGAAATCTATTCCAGAATTTCACGTGTGGAATTAGGCTGTATGTGATCTTTTGTATTGTCCTTATGCTCTGAATAGTTTTTTTCAGTAAGATCCATGTTGCTGTATGTATCATTTTTTAAAAGAAGTTTATAAATGTTATTACAGGGTATGCCATGATTTATTCATTCACTGGACACAGGTCAAACAAGAGCCGCAGGGGCATCTTCCAGGCAAGTTAGTTTCAAAGTTTATATGGGAATGCAAGAAGACTTAGAATAGACCCAAATTTTGGAAAAATAAAAATTATTTGACCTTGACATAAGGATAGTTGTATAGATAAATGGCCATTAAGCTTGTTTGCAGTTTAGGTTTGTTATGGATAAAGCTCCTGTAATCATTTGGATACAATGCTTTGTAGATACATGTTTTTATTTCTCTTAAATAAATATTTGAGAGTGGAACTTTAAATTTTAAGAAATAGTCAAGTTGTCTCCCTGTTCTTGAACACTTTTAATTCCCACTATCTTTGTATGAACATTCCAGTTGTTCAACGTCTTTCCCAACAATTGGTATTGTCAGTATTTTCTAATTTTAGTCATTCTAGCGGATGTAGGGTGTATTTAGTTGTGGTTTTAATATGTATTTTCCCAATCACTAACGTTTAGCAGTTTTACACGTGTTAACTGGCATTTTGTATTTCTTCTTTTGCCTTTTCTTTTTAAATTTCAAAGCTTTAGGGAGTACAAATACTTTTTGGTTACATGGATGCATTGCATAGTGGTGAAAAAGTGTACTCAGGGGACTTTATGTGTACCCACCACCCTCACCTGTACACACTATGCTCGACTGAATATTTTCCATCCCTCTCCCACTGCCCACCCTCCCCACTGCGAGACTCCAATGTCTATTATACCATCTCATATGCCTTTGTAGATTCTTAGTTTAGCTCTCACTTATAAGTGAGAACATGTGACATTTGGTTTTTCCTTCCTGCGTTACTTCACTTAGGATGATGGTCTCCAATTCCTTCCAAGTTGCTGCAAAACAGATTATTTCATTCTTTTTTTATGGCTGAATAGTTTTCCATGGTGTGTGTGTGTGTGTGTGTGTGTGTGTGTGTGTGTAGTGTATATATACCACATTTTCATTAACCACTAATCAGTTGATGGGCATTTAGGTTGATTCCACATCTTTGCAATTATAAAATGTGCTGCAATAAACATATGAGTGCAGGTGTCTTTTTTGTATAACGACTTCTATTTCTTTGGGTAGATATCTAGTAGTAGGATTGGTGGATCAAACAGTAGACCTACTTTTAGTTCTTTGCGAAACCTTTATACTGATTTCCATAGAGGTTGTACTAATTAGCACTTTTACCAACAATGCAAAACCTCTCTCTTTTCACTGCATCTGTACCATCTCTTTATTTTTATTTTTTAATAATGACCACTCTAATGCAAGGTGGTATCTTATTGTGCTTTCAGTTTGCATGTCCATGATAATTAGTGTTGCTGAGCTTTTGTTCATTGGCTGTTTGTATATCTTCTTTTGAGAGATGTCTGTTCAAATTTTTTGCCCATTTTTAATTGGCTTACTTGCTTTATTCTTGCTGATTTGTTTGAGTTACTTGTAGATTTTGGATATTATTTCCTTGCCAATGTATAGTTTGTGAATATCTTCTCCGTTCTATAGATTACCTATTTACTTTGCTGATTATTTCTTTTGCTGTACAGAAGCTTTTTAGTTTAATTAAGTCCAAATTGTCTAATTCATTTTTGTTACATTTGCTTTTAGGGTCTTAGCCAAAAATTCTTTGCCTAGGCCAATGTCCAGAACATTTTTTCCTTTGTTTTATTCTAGGCTTGATATGGTTTCAGGTCTGATATTCAAATCCTTAGTTCATCTTGAGTTAATTTTGCATATGGTGAGAAATAAAGATCAAGTTTCATTTTTCTGCATGTAGCTATCCAATTGTCCCAACTTTCTTGAATAGGGTGTCCTTTTCTCAGTGTATGTTTTTGTCTGCTTTATCAAAGATCAGTTGGTTGCAGATATGTGGATTTATTTCTGGACTCGCTGTTCTGTTCCATCAGTCCATGTATCTGCGCTTGTACTAGTACCATACTGTTTGGGCTATTATGGCCTTGCAGTATAATTTGAAATCGGGTAATATGATGCCTCCAGCTTTGTTATTTTTGTTAAAATTTCTTTGGCAATACTTGGTTTGCCATGTTTTAAAATTTGGCAAGTTGATTCTAAAACTTATATAGAAATGCAAGCTTTAGGTGTTCTTATATATTCTAGACAAAACTCATTGTTTGATATGTAAATTGCAAATATTTTCTCCCTAGTTTATAATGTATATTTTATTTGCATAAAGTTATATTTCAAAGTACAGTAGATTTTGTGTAATGTCAAAGTCCAACTTACCAATATTTTCTTTTTGTTACATACTCTTCTATGTTGCTGAAGATATTGTTGCTTACTTCAAGGACACACACACATTTTTATACATTTTCTTCAAGCAATTTTGTAATTATAGCACATATAATAATATTACCTTATAATGTAAAATATAATTTAACATTTAGGTTTGTTATCTGTCTTGTTCTAATTTTTGTTAATAGTGTGAAGCAAATATTGAAAATACTTTATTTTTATATAAATGTCAGTTTTTTGCATGCTATATTTTGATAAGACAACACTTTACCATTGAGATTACATTGGCATCTTTGTCAAAAACCATTTGACCAAATAAATGTGGGTGTTTTTCTGAATTTTATTTCATATCATTTAGCTGTATAATTATCATTATGTCAAAGTCATATTGTCTTAATGACTATAATTCAAGGAGTATATGTTTCTCAAATATTTTTTATTCTTCTAAAATGTGTGTCTATCCTAGATCTTTTTGCATTTCTATATAAGTTTTAGAATCAACTTGCCCTAAAAGATGCCCTGTGGTCTTGTCTGACCCATGTTCAATTTATGCCTCTCTGGCCATCATTCTGGTACTGGGCGCCCACCCTTATGCTCTTCCATGCATATTGGAGAAAATTTGACCTTGGGTATTCTTTGGTTCTTCAGATGGAAGGCACAAATTCAATATACCATCACCATAGAAAATATGTTTAAAGATTATTAGTTAGAGATACCATAAAGGGAGTGTGAAATGAGTTAGGGGGCAGTCTTCTGTCCCCAGGTCACAAGAGAAGAGAATGAAGAGTCAGGAAGAGAAAAAGAGACAGAGAGAGACAGAGAGAGAGAGAGAGAAAGAGAGAGAGAGAGAGAGAGGGAGAGAACTAGCAGTATATATTTATAGGGAAATAGGATATTTAATTTCAGTCAACAGTTTGTATGATCCATTTGAAGGAAACCTGACAGGTGGAAAAGCTGTCTCAAAGTTCTTATCTCTAGCCACAAGTTTGGTCCATTTGGAGGTGTTGTTTTATTTCTAATACTCAGGTAGCAAACGTTGCTGTGTCATTCTGATTACAATATACCACAACATATTTATCTACTTACCAGTTGAAGGATGTTTGCGATATATCCATTTTTTATTACATATGAAACCATTATAACATTCATATGCAGGTGTTTGTATGCATATCAATTATCATTTTCTTGGAGTAAAAATTGAGGAGTGAGATTTCTGGATTGTTTAGTATCAGTATATTTAACATTATGAAAAACTCCCAAATTGTTTCTCAAAGTAGCTACAACTTTTTGAAAAGTTTCAAGAGTTACAGTTGCTCCTTCTATTATGACATTTTATAAGTATTTATCTACTATAGTACGTATGTAGTTGTATCTAAGTGTGGTTTTGAATTTGAATTTTTCTAATGACTAGTGATGTTAAGTTTCTTTTTATGTTCACATTTGCCTTCTAAATACCTTGTTTTAACTAGATAATTACTCAAATTTTATATTAGGTTGTTTTGTTATTATTGAGTTCTTACTTTATATTTGATTTTACATAAAGAGTTCTTTATGTATTCAACATAAAAGGCTTTTGTCATATATGTGCTTTGCAAATATTTCCTCCTAATCTTTCCTTCTTTATTTGTTTGGTTTTTTTCTCAGCAGAATATCCAGATTTCTATGACGCTCACCTTAGTAATTTTTTAATGGATCATATATTTAATATCTTTTCTAGCAAATATTTTTCCAATCCAACTATACAAACATTAGTATGCCTTATTCTAAAAATTTTGTACTATAACTTTTGCATTTAGGTCCATGACCCATCTTTGAGTTATTTTTTATACGATATAAGGTTTACATATTGAGAACCCACTGTCCCACACTATTTGGAAAGATTGCTCTTCTTTCATTAAATGGCTTCTGAAATTCACCAAAATTGAGCAAATATCGATCTGTCTATTTGGTAATGAACATATGTATGTGTGTATACCCTTTGTTGGATATATACATTTCTGTAATTGAAATATAAAACAAAGACTAGTATAAAAATCAGAAAGAAGGGAAATATAGTGACCATGATCTGATACATGGTGTCATAGTCTGAATAATACAAAGATATTCTGATCCTCATTCCTAGATTCTGTGAATGTTACCTTACATGCAAAAATGTTTTTTGCAGATGTGATTAAATTAAGGATTTTGAGATTGAGGGATTAGCCTGAATTATCTAAGTGGGTCTTAAATGTAATCAAAATTATCTCTCTAAATGGGAGGCACTCTGTTCTAATGCAAGAAATGTGGCTCCCAATACTAGAAGAGGTGAGGAACTGATTCTAGCCTAGAGCCTCTTGGGGGCACACAGGCTTTCAGATGAGTAGATTTTGGCCAGGTGAGAATGATTTTGGACTTCTGGCCTTTAGAGCTGTAAGAAAATATATGTGTGGATTATTTTAAGTCATGAAATTTATAAGCCTTTGTTACAGCAGGCATAGGAAACTAATACATATAGAATTTCAAACCATCAAAAATATACTTCTAAAGATGAACATATTGGGATTATTTGCTTTACCAAATATTAAGACTTACTATAAAGTTACAGTTTTAAAAAATCATGTTATTACTGTAGGTATAGATACATAAGTAAATGGCACAAAATAGAAAACCCTCCAAAATATCCTGCTACATAGTGAATTTCCATTTATAATAAGTTTACAATGCAAAGCAATAGGGGAAATACAGCCTCTCAATAAATGGTGTTATGGAAAATAATGAAGCTCAATCATCATTTGCAAACCAATTCTAAGTAGATTATACAACGGAAGTAATATCTAGTAGATATATAGACATATCTATATATAGATATCTATAAAATTATAACAGAGAAAATATAATGAATTTAGAGGAAAATTTTTTTGCTAAGATACAGAAAGCATTAATCATGAAGAAAAAGTTTTATAAATTAAGGCACAATTAATTTAAGAATATTAATCAGCAAAATTCACCATGAAGACAAACTGTTGAGAGAGATATTTGCACTACATTAAGCAACCAAAGCCTTGAAACTATAAATATCACTGATCATTAAGGAAGAGAAAGAAATTTTATTAGACTCATGGTCAACGGTCTTGAACAGATACTTCTCAAAAATAATATTCAAATGTTTTCCAAAACTATAAAATATCCCCAACCACGTTAGTCATCACGAAAATGCAAATTAAAATTACAATATTAAGTTTAATTTATTTAGGCAAAAAGAAAAAGAATCACAGGAAAATACCGATCTTTACCCATTATGATGGCTTTTTTTTTTTTTTTTTTGGTTTGGAGTCTCAATATGTCGCCCACAATGAATTGCAGTGGCCGCTCCCGGCCACCGCAGCCTCGACCTGCTGGGCTCCGGCGATCCTTCCGCCTCAGCCTTCCCAGTAGCCAGAACTACAGGCATGCACTACCACGCCTGGCTGATTTTTTTATTTGTTGTAGAGATGAGGTCTTGCTTGCCCAGGCGGGTCTCGAACCCATGGGCTCAGGCAATCCACTCACCTCAGTCTCCCAAGGCGCGGGATTACAGGCTGAGCCACCGAGCCTGGCTGGCTTTTTTTTTTTGTAAAGAAAAAGATGAACAAAACCAGCTATTGGAGAAGATTTGGAGAAAATGGGAATTCTTTTATGTTACTGGTAGAACTATAAATTGGTACAACTACTTTGTAAAAACGGTTTGACGTCTATCAAATTTTAAATTATGCATAACATGTAATTGCTTATTGATATACATAACCAAAATAAAATGTCAGCATGCAGGCACAAAAGAGTAAGTTCAAACATGTATTTTAGCATCCTTTATAATAACCTCACACTGGAAATAATTCAAATGTTCATCAAAAACTTTACAGACATATGCATTGTGATATGTGATATGTTCACACAATTGAGTTTTAGATAGTAACTAAAGTAAGTAAACTATGCCTTACATTACAATATGGATGAATTTCATACATAACACTCATCAAAAATCTGAACATGAAATAATTCCTGTTGAACCATTTATTTTGTATGAAGTTTCATGATGAAGAACTAACCTATAGTCTATGAGGATGCATATACTGGTGTTAAAACAATTTAAAAAAGCAAAAAGTTGATTACCTTAGATGTCAAGAGGTAGTGTCAGCAAAATAGCAAGAAGTGACAGAGAACAGGCTTAGGGGGATGCAGCCTATGTAATGTTGGCAGTTCTTGGCTTCTTAACCTGAGTATTGGCTATGTGAACATTTCATTTATGATGACAAGACGCGATGTATATTTTCTGTGTGCATGTGCTATTTCATAATTTAAATTTTTATTTTATATTAAATAAATGTAGGGAAGACTAGTTAGAAAGCTACTATAATTCTCTAAAGGATAAAAGATGGATTGAAGAAGATTCAAATTAAAAAGTTTCAAGCCAGTCATGGTGGCTCACGCCTATAATCTCAACACTTTGGGAGGCCCAGGTGGGAGAATCGCTTGAGGCCAGAGTTTATGACCAGCCTAGGTAACACAGTGAAGCCTTCTGTCTACAAAACAAACAAAACTAGCCAGATATGGTGTCATGCACCTGTAGCCCCAGCTACTCTGGAGGCTGAGGCAGAAGGGTCTCCCAAGTCCAGGAAGATAAAGTTATGGTGTACCATGATCATGCCACAGCACTCCAACCTGGACAACAGAGTGAGACCCTCGACTTAAGAAAAAAAAAGAGTTCAGGAGCTATCAAATAGAGGATAAGTCATGATGGAGAGTAAGTGAAATTGTTCTGTTTCATAGTGTAAGTAACAAGCTCTTATTGAGTGTTTACGTTTTGTTGTTAAAATAAAACATTATTCTCTTTACATATTGATACCAAATTAACTTACCATATTTTATTTAAAAGTGTCTAAATTTCACATCAATTATATTTACTGACATTCTCACTTTACAGGTAAAAAAACTAACTTCAGAGAGTGTCTAAACAACTTTCAAAAGAGCAGTACAGCATAAGAACCAATCTTTTGCTTTCTTTCTTTCTTTCTTTCTTTTTTTTTTTTTTGAAGCAGGATCTATCGAGGTCAGAAAAGCTCCCACAGGGTGACGGGACCCAAAAGGGTTGCCCAGCTTTTGCTTTCAATTGCACGGAAAGACTAACAGTAAGGATGATCAGCACATACATTATTAAAACATGACCAGTATTTGTCTGAACAACCAATAATAGTGTGTCAAAAGATGGGATAAGTTAAATGCATAGTCTCATGGAATCACCCAACAAACCCAAGAAGCAGTTCCTGCAGTTGTCTCTATTTACACAGGAGAAAACTAAGCCTTAAAGAGATGAAGAACACATTACCGGTAAGCGATGAAGTTGGGTCTCCAGTGCAGACGTGTTACTTTCCAAAACTCAGGCTCTAAATTATCAATCTCGGTAACTTTAGAAATATGCTAAAAAATGAATGGAGATTTGAAATTAAAATTTGTACTGTTTAATTTCAAAGCATTCACCGGTTTTCTTGGGGGAGAGGTGTTTTGACATAATTCTTGCTGCAGATCTTCTAATCACAAAGGAAAAAAAACAGGTTGAAAATAATCTAAACCAGCCAGGCTCAGTGGCTCAGCCTGTAATCCTGCGCCTTTGGGAGGCTGAGGTGAGTGGATTGCCTGAGCCCGCGGGTTCGAGACCTGCCTGGGCAAGCGAGACCTCATCTCTACAATAAATCAAAAAATCAGCTGGGCGTGGTAGTGCACGCCTATAGTTCCAGCTACTTGGAAGGCTGAGGTGGAAGGATCGCCGGAGCCCAGCAGGTCGAGGCTGCGGTGGCCAGGAGCGGCCACTGCACTCCAGTCTGGGCGACAGAGTGAGACTCCAACTCAAAAAAAATAAAAAAAAAAATAAATAAATAAATAAATAAAAAGAAAATAATCTAATCCTCAAATCTGTAATGTTTCCATTCACACATCTGCTTTTCAAATACTGTTGTAACATTAACAGTTATCGCCATAATGTTGATAATTTAGTGTTACGTTTATCTAAGCCTTTTCATTCTGATTTTTTGCTTTGCTGCAAAATTCTCAGTCATGATCTGAGATGCAAATTTAAGTGCAGCAGTTAACTAAGAACTCACTATGTACTCCAGCTACCAAAAAATGGTGATATGTATAACCAGACTCTACTGTTTTCTACGTCCTGTTTCACTAGTTTTGTCTTATAACTCTGTGTCGTTGGCTCTTTTTCTCATGGAGTAAATCCCTGGCATTCTGATAACTTGCCAGGATTAATTCTTTGCCATTAAGTACATTTTATTTCCCAGGTGACATTTCTCCTTCAGGACTTCTGACCTTTGAGACCCTGGCAAGATAATTATTATTGCCGTAGCAGACACTCAGTCCTCATCAGAATGCTCTGACATACACTTCCTTTTTGCTTGACATCAGACATTTCACTTTCTGGCATCTACAATTTTGTGAGAATTTCAGTGGCTGCCTCAAGACCGTATTTCATCCCCACTGATCGCATCAATGTGAAGCATGCAAGAATGCCTCTGTGGCATTAATGCATTAACCTGTCTGCCAAATGATGTTTTTTGGGGGGTGATGCTTGATGAACCACATAATTTTATATAATTACTTATGCTAATATATCCACCGTACTAGATTATTTTTCCAAAGTGTCTGTTCATATACAATCTTTGCATTGCTTATGTTCTCTCACTTTTTATTTATTTATTTCTCCAGGAAACATTTATTGAGCATATCTTTCATGCAATATATCATGAAAAGTGCAAAAATGGAATAGCAGGAATAAGAACAGTGCTTGACAAACAGTAGTTGCTCAACAAACATTTGTTGGATGAATAAATAAATGAGTGAGTATACACAATAACAACATAGATACTGAATTATTGCATACCTTTTCAAGAGTTTACTTGACATTCTCATGGGAGACACCTGTAATTCCATCAGTTCAGAGACATTGGGTTCTGGTGCTGGTAGGAGAGTGGCAAGTCTTACCTCTGATCCAAGAGTAAGATGCAAAGGGAATTCAATCTGAATCCCTGTTGAAAGTGAGCTTCAATACCTAAAACTGAAGTGGAAAGAGAACCAGCCAATGACCTACTTGAAGAACGATCAGATAGGTACAGAGAAAACAGATAGTCTGAAATCATCCATGATGCCAGGGTGTGCAGAGAGGGTGAGAGTGATAGACCAAGTAGAAGAGTGTCTATCACTTGTGGCAACATCAGTGAGTTTGGAAGACATTCTGTTACATGAAATAAGCCAGGAGCAGAAAGACAACAAAGGACCTCACTTAAATGTGGAATCTAAAAACTTTGAACTTACAGAAGCAGAGAGGAGAAAGAGGGTGGCTGCCACAGGCTAAGGAAGGAGGGAATTAGGGAGATAGTTGGCAAAAGATATAAAATTTCATTTAGCCAAGAGGAAAAAGTTGGAGAGATCTGTTGTACATTGAGATGACTGTGATTAATAATGCTCTGTTATAGACTCAAAAATTACAGAGACAGTAGATTTCAAGTGTCCTCATTACGAAAACATAATGAATATCTTAGGTAATCATATGCTATTTAGCTTGATTTAGCCATTCCACAATGTATACATATACCAAAATGTCATGTGGTACATTATAAATATATACAATTTTTATTTGTTAATTAAAATAAAATATTCTGACCCTCTTCAAATAGAGATTCATCATATTCTCTAAAAATAAACACTGTATTTCAACAATTCAAAAAAAAGGAGAACATAAAACTGTTTCAAATAAGAGCATAAAGTTCCATGACCCTTGCAGTCTCCCAGTATTCTTATATGACATCTAATCCTCTTCTCTTGTTTTGTATTATTACAGAGAAAGTGAGCCATTACCAAGATGTCTGAAGCTGTGAACTTTATGATATAACTAGAATCATATAAAGACTCACTAAGTGTGGTTGATTGGTGTAAAATAAGGAGGCAGGTGTGACAAATATTTAAAGTTCATTCCCATCGATGGTTCTTCCTTTCTTTCTAAGAGACAGCCTGAGCCAAATAATCACCTCTGGGAAATATGGCCAATTGTCTGTGAGTTAATGAAAATGAAATATTGTATCTACCTACACTGGAATTTAATCAGTAGTCAGGGAGAATGTGTGCTTACCATTTGCATGACTTCCTTTGGTTGCATTCACTTCTTAAACACATCTAGCTTCTGATCCCAACACTCTCTTGAAACAGCTCTCATAAAATGTGCCAATGACTTTCTATTTGCACAATTCAAAGGCATCATATCACTTCACAGATAATTTTACCTTTCTGCCATGTTTGACTCCATGGACCATTTCATTTTTCTTAAAACATTCACTTTCTTTGGCTTTCATGCCTGCAATGTATATTCATCAAGTTTTTTTGGGGGGGGTACTATTTAACATCGAAATCCTCTCTGCACTGTTCTGAAGTAGAAATTTTCCTCCATCTGGGAAGCTGAAAATGTCAGAATCTTTTTGGTCAGTATCCCTGACAAATAGAAACAAGAGTATGTCTCATTTCCAGGCTCAGACATATCTGACCTGGAGTTTGAATCAGAATCATTAATGCAAAGAAGCAGGGAGTATTCAGTCAGAATCAGTCAGTGCAAGTGACAAAGGACAGCCGAGCCAGCCCCGTGTGAAACTTCCAGATGCAGTAATTACAGAATTTCTGGTGATGGAATACAGTGTCCCATGCTGCGATTTTATTGATGAAAACTGTGGGGTCTATGCCCAGGATTTTCATGTCATCACTAGAATAGTTTTGTGCAATTGCAATCTGTCTTTATGTCTGTACTTACCAAGTCACATGCCATACATCACATGTTATCTTAATTGACTCCGGTTCCAGAATGACAGAGTATTCGAATGCATGAAAACGCACCCAGAGGAACTCAAATCATTCTACAAAAAAAGATAACCTGCACACGTATGTTTGTTGCAACTCTATTCACAATATGGAACCAACCATGTTGCCCATCGAAGCTGGACTGGATTTAAAAAAAAAAACATGGTACATACACATGATGGAATATTATGCAGTCATAAAGAAGAACAAATATATGGACTTTGCGGCAACTTGGATGGATTTGGAGTTGATCATACTCAGAGATCTATCACAGAAACAAAGAAGAGAGTCATATGTTCTCACTCCTAAGCGGACCTTGAACAATTATCATAATACTATAAGAAAGGGATTGGCAGTAGTGGAAA
>CAUYQG010222947.1:0-10826 GCA_963574415.1 Tarsius wallacei | reverse complement strand
TAGATGGTGGTAACTTCTAAAGCATATGTACGTGAAGGAATTTTCTTTGTCTTGCCCCTTTGCGAATGGTACATAAGCTCTGTGTTAACTAACATTAAATTGGCATTCTGTCCAGAAGCAGGTGTCCATCTATATCATTTCGTCATAAGTTTCGTCATTTGCCTACCGTCCCTCCTTCAGGAGACCCCAGACCCGGCAGGGGCAGGACCCCCGCACTCGCTAGTAATCAAATAATTATGAAGGAAATCTATGCTAAGAAATCATTTTTGGGCTGGATGCGGAGACTCACGCCTATAATCCCAGCACTTTGGGAGGCTGAGGTGAGAGGATTGCCTAAACCCACAGGTTCAAGACCAGCCTGGGCAGCTTGGTGAGACCTCATCTCTACAATAAATCAAAAAATTAGCCAGGCATGGTGGCACATGCCTGTAGTTCCAGCTACTTGGAAGGCTGAGGTGGGAGGACCACCTGAGCCCAGCAGGTCAAGGCTGTGGTGGCTGGTAGCATGCCACTGCCCTCCAGCCTGGGTGACAGAGTGAGACTCCTACTCAAAAAAAAAAAAAAATCATTTTTGGCTACGACACTGGTCACTTTTATTTTTAAGGACAAGACCCAGCACCAGTAAGGATAATTGGTTACAAGCCGTCTCATGCATAGCTGGTAGGTTTAAAAGTTGATGTAATCCTTTGATGGGACAATTGAATATTATATATCAAAACCGTAAACATGAACATCCTCTTTGACCCAACAACTTTTTTTTGAGTTTGAATTTGAGTCTCACTCCATCGCCCAGGCTGGAGTGCCATGGCATACTCACGGCCACCCCAGCATCCACCTGCTGGGCTCAGGCGATCCTTCCGCCTCAGTCTTCCAAGTAGCGGGAACTATAGGTGCATGTCACCACACCAGGCTAATCTTTGATTTATTGTAGAGACGTGGTCTCGCCAAGTTGCCCGGGCTCAGGCAATCTACTTGTCTCGACCTTCCAAAGTGTTGGGATTACAGGTTGAGCCACCGATCCTGGCCAGGATATATTTTAAGGTAATCATCAAGGAGGTATGCAAAAATTTGGACCTTAAAGAGAAATTTCCTTTAAGCCCTTGTTTTCCTCAGTGTGATATTCCTTGGACAGACCTTGTCTGATGCAAGTGGGTGAAGACTCGGGGGTGGGTGAAAGTCAACCTCTCAGGCTTGCCGGTAGCCCAGGCAAAAGATGGCTCAGAATAGTCCAGACCTGTGGACCAGGAGACTTAGTTGGGTTTGATGCAGGAGACAATTAGTAGCAGGCAATGTGCATTTCACAGTGTACACCATGTGCATATTATTTTTCTCTGGAATTTAGTGCAAGGATGATGAGTGATTGAATGCAGTTAAGAAGAGATGGCAGTTGGGATGGGTCACGGGGAGCTCATGAATCCCAAATCCCAGCACTCAGGTCTATTTAACCCTGAAGCCTGATTAAAATCAGTAATATTTGTGAAAGGGCCAGGCACAGTGGCTCACACCTGTAATCCCAGTACTTTGGGAGGCCAAGGTGGGAGGCCTGCTTGAACCCAGGAGTTCAAGACAAGCCTGGGCAGCATAATGAGATCCCATCTCTACAAAAAATAGAAAAATTAGCCAGGTGTGGTGGCACACGCCTGTAGTCCCAGCTACTCAGAAGGCTGAGGCAGGCGGATCGCCTGAACCCAGGGAGTCAAGGCTGCGGTGAGCCATGATTTCATGCACCACTACACTCCAGCCTGGGCAACAGAGTGAAACCCAGTGTCAAGAAAAAAAAGAAAAGAAAGAAATTATTTATTTTGAGCCAGGAAGTACCATCTCAAAATGTGAACACTGGCGATTTCCTTTTCCAATATCCACAATGAGCATGGGCTTCTCTTGTCAGTTAGGACTAACAGTAAGGGAAGGAGGAGCTGTCAGCTCCAGCCCTGGGTCCCAGCCCTGAGCAACTCTCAGCTCCCCTTGGAGGGATGGCCCTGAGCCTTCCTGGCCTCCATTTCCCAAGGGCCTGATTACTAGTTGCTTCCACCCAGGAAAACGTCCTCCAGGACTCTGACGCAACCACGACAGCACTGCCCTGGGGAGAGGAAAGCTCCAAAGGCAGTCTGGCTTTTTCTTTTATACCTTGTTTTTTTTGAGTCAGGGGTCTCACTCTGTCGCCAAGGCTGAAGTGCAGAGGCATGATCACAGCTCATCTCAGCCCCTCAGCTTTGACCTGGGCTCATGCGATCCTCCCACCTCAGCCTCCTCCCCCCCCGCCCCAGTAGCTGGGCCTACAGGTGGGCCACCACGCCCGGCTAATTTTCTGATTTTTGTAGAGACAAGGTGTCTCTATGTTGCATGTGCTGGCCTGGAACTCCTGGGCTCAAGCAATCCCATCACCTCAGTTTCCCAAAGTGCTGGGATTACAGGCATATGCCTGGCCCAATCTGTGTTTAACAAGTTCTCCAGGGGATTCAGATGCATGTTCAAGTTTGAGAACCACTTTCCAGACCATCCAGAGGGATCTGGGAGGGCAAATCTACTCATGCTCTTTCATTTTTTCACTCTTAGAGATAGGGCCTGTCATCCAAGCTGGAGTCAGTGGCATGATCACAACTCACTGAAGCCTCAATTTCTGGGCTCAATCCTCCCACCTCAGCCTCCCAAGGAGCTGAAACTACAGGTGTGCACCACCATGCCATGCCTGGCTGATTTTTTAAAAATTTGTATTTGTAGAGATGAGGTTTTACCATATTCCCAGGCTGAACTTAAACTCCTGGCCTCAGACAATCCTCCTGCCTCAATCTCCGAAAATGCTGATTATTCAATTATCTGTGACTCCCCCAAGTAGCATGTGAGCCTCAGGACAAGACTTCTCAACCATTTTCACAGTGGGGCACACACAGAAAACTAAAATATTTGCACAGTATCTGGGCAGTCTGGAGTGGTTCTGGGAGAACTTGGGACACGTGATGAACATTTCATAGTACATCCTTCCTAATATGCGTCAGGATTAGAAACTATAAAGCATTAGAGAAGATATTAAGTCTCAATTTTGTATAACGCTTCCAAATAAAAATGTCTTCAAATTCTTTTTTTTTTTTTTTGAGTTGGAGTCTCACTCTGTCACCCAGACTGGAATACAGTGGCCGCTCCTGGCCACTGCAGCCTCGACCTGCTGGGCTCCGGCGATCCTTCCGCCTCAGCCTTTCAAGTAGCTGGAACTACAGGCGCAGGCTACCATGCCCGGATAATTTTTTGATTTGTTGTAGAGATGAGGTCTCGCCAAGTTGCCCAGGAGGGTCTCGAACCCGCGGGCTCAGGCAATTCACTCACCTCCGCCTCCCAAGGCATGGGATTACAGGCTGAGCCACCGAGCCTGGCTGTCTTCAATTCTTATACGTGAGCTTGCTTCTGTGAAGATACAGTTTTTTTTTTTTGAGTCAGAGTCTCACTTTGTCACCCAGGTAGGAGTGCAGTGGCACGCTCGCAGCCACCACAGCCTGAGCCTACTGGGCTCAGGCAATCCTTCCACCTCAGCCTTCCAAGTAGCTGGGACTACAGTTGTGTGCCACCATGCCCAGCTAATTTTTTTTGATTTATTGTAGAGATGAGGCCTCGCCAAGTTGCCCAGGCAGGTCTCGAACCCGTGGGCTCAGGTAATCCTCTCACCTCGTCCTCCCAAAGTGCTGGGATTATAGGCATGAGTCACCGCACCTGGCCACACCTGGCCTTTAAAAAAATTTTTTTTGTAGAGTCTTGCTATGTTGCCCAGGCTATTCTCAAACTCCTAGCTTCAAGTGATCCTCCTGCCTCACCCTCCCAAATTGCTGGATTACAATCATGAGCCACTGTACCCAGTCATGGATCATTTTTAACCATTCAAATTTCCCAACAGTTGAAATTACATTTAAAGAATTGAACAACTCTTCCCTTTATTCACGGATAAGTGGAATGCTGACATTCTGATGGATTTGCAAATGAATTTTGAACCCAATGGCAACTTGCCCATGGCAAGTTTTTTTTTTGTTGTTGTTTGTTTGTTTGTTTGTTTGAGTCGGAGTCTCACTCTGTTGTCCAGGCTTGAGTGCAGTGGTACGCTCACTGCCACCACAGCCTCGATCTTCTGGGCTCAGGTGATCCTTTGCCTCAGTCTTCCAAGTAGCTGGAACTACAGGCATGCCCCACCACGCCCGACTTATTTATTTATTTATTGTACAGATGAAGTCTCACCAAGTTGCCCAGGCTGGTCTTGGACCCTGGGGTCAGGCAGTCCTCTCACCTCCATCTCCCAAAGATCTGGGATTTCAAGCGTGAGCTATCACGCCTGGCCTAAGCATTGTTTTTTTTTTTTTTTTTTTTTGAGTTGGAGTCCCACTCGATCGCCCAGACTGGAGTGCAGTGGCCGCTCCTGGCCACTGCAGCCTCGACCTGCCGGGCTCCAGCGATCCTTCTGCCTCAGCCTTCCGAGTAGCCGGAATTACAGGCGCACGCTACCACGCCCGGCTAATTTTTTAGATTTATTGTAGAGATGAGGTCTTGCCTGCCCAGGCGGATCTCGAACCCACGGGCTCAGGCAATCCACTCACCTCAGCCTCCCAAGGCGCGGGATTACAGGCTGAGCCACTGAGCCCGGCAGAACATGCATTATTAACGCTGTTATGGGTGTCTGTACAGGACAGGTCAGCTGGGAATGGACGGAGGGATTAAGCTTTGTGAAGATGGAAGGGGACGCCACCAGCAGCTATGCACACCAGCCTCTCTCCCTGGACCAGCTGCACCTGGGGTAGTCCCTGCGCCTTGGGCACATGAGATCACAATTCCTCTGACTAGAGGTCCATGGGTCCCCTGTCCAGGATAGGCAGGGGGTGCCCTCTGCTGCTGGGTGCTCAAGCGACCATTGCAGCCTCAAACTCTTGAGTTCAAGTGATCCTCCTGCCTCAGCCTTCCATGTGGTTAGTACCAAAATCATCACCTTGAAACACCATCTTGGCCATGCTAGCTCATCAGAACAACATGCTCACTGGGCCACCATCGGCCCTACCCAGCTTCCCTAAAGAGAGTGGCCATCGGCATGTGCTGGCTCACTTGTCACGGGAGCACACAACTGCTGCAGAGGCTGACCACTGGCCAGCTCTGAGGATGAATCTGGTTGGCCTGAGGGTCATTTCACCCCTCGTCGACACTTGGTCCAGAAATCAGCATGTGACTCATTGTGGACTAACGTGGGGAGGTTGGCAGGGGTTCTTTCTGGGACAGCGTTGAGAAGTGACCCTCCTCTTCCCACTGGATGCGTTTCTGATCCAGGACATGACATCAGGGACAGCAGCAAGCATGCGGCCACCAGTCCGAGAATGACTCCAATGCACAGGCCCAAAGGACTCCCAAGGAAGATGCAAGACATCTCCAAAGCCCACGTCACCTCTGGACCCTGTGTTGTGTCAGCCAGTGCATGTCCTCACTGTTTAAGCCAGTTTGGCTTGTGCTTTGGCTCTTTGTAGCAGAAAGTGTCCTCACTTTTGACTCTGTGACAGTCAAAATGGGGTAGGATGATAAAATAGCGATCGCTATGCACAACCTACATGCTACCAGGCGGTATTCACCCATGTGCAGACGGAGAAATGAAGGTTCAGAGAGGCTGAGTAATGTGCCCAAGGTCACACAGTTCTCATGGGGTTTCAGGACTACACTCCCATGGGCCCCACTCCAGAGTCCATGTTCTTTATCTTGGCACCAGCCAATGAGGGAAGAAGCCAAGGAACTGACTGATTGATTAATTGATTGATTGACTGAGACATGGTCTCTCTCTGTCACCCAGGCTGGAGTGTAGTGGCATGATCACAGTTCACCGCAGCCTCAAACGCCTGTGCTAAAGTGATCCTCCAGTCTCAGACTCCCAAACAGCTGGGAATACAGGCACACACCACTACACCCAGCTCATTTTTTTTTTTTTGAGTCGGGATCTCACTCTGTCACCCAGGCTGGAGTGCAGTGGGATTATCACAGCTCACTGCAGCCTCAACTTCCTGCCTCAGCCTCCCAAGTAGCTGAGACAACAGGCATGTGCCACCATGCCCAGCTAATTTTCTGATTTTTTTTTTTTTTGTAGAGATGAGGTCTTCCTATGTTGCCCAGGCTGTTTTCGAACTCCTGGCCTCAAGCAATCATTTTGCCTTGGCCTCCCAAAGTGCTAGGATTATAGGCGTGAGCCACTGTACCTAGCCCCCAAAGCAACTTTAAAAGCAGACAACAGAGTTCAGGAAACTTAGCATCTTTGGGTCACTCAGCAAAGAGGCAGATAACCCATACATTTCAGCAGATAGGGGGCCCAGGAGCAATTACAATTTGAGTTTACAAGTGAAGGAACATGTAACTTTTAACTAACCCTGAATCCAGGAATGCTCCCAAAATATCTGGCTGATGTATGATGCTTTTTTTTTTTTTGAGTTGGAGTCTCTTTCTCCCAGGCTGGAGTACAGTGGCACGCTCACAGCCACCACAGCCTCGACCTGCTGGGCTCAGAAGATCCTTCCACCTCAGTCTTCCAAGTAGCTGGAACTGCAGGCACGTGCCACCATGCCCACCTAATTTTTTGATTTATTGTAGATATGAGGTCTCACCAAGTTGGCCAAGTTGGTCTCGAACCCCTGGGCTCAGGCAGTCCTCTCACCTTGGCCTCCCAAAGTGCTGGGATTATAGGCATGAGCCACCGCACCTGGCCAATGTATGACACTTTATGTAGACACACCTATTCACTGGAAGTTTCCTCCAAACAATTCTTGTTGTTCTGGAAATCATAGACTGTAATGCCTGTAGCTCCTTCCAGAACATGTATGCTTTTCCCTCAGGATATAAACCCTGGATCTTGCAGCCGCCCAAGACCACACTTCAGTCTGTAAGTTCACCCCAGACTGGGAAACTGGATTTGTCTGCCTCCTTCCATGGTTTCTTGGCTCCATCCGCATTTGGAGAATGCTTTGCACACGTGTCTGCCATGGAACACTGCTGTTCTGAGAATGAACTGTTGTTGGGTGCAGGAAAAAACAGGGGAGACTGGTTCAAGGAAAAACTGGGCAACATAGCGAGACCTCGTCTCCACAAAAAAAATCAAAACATTAGCCAGGTGTTGTGTTGTGCACCTGTAATCCCAGCTACTTGAGAGGCTGAGGTGGAAGGATTGCCTGAGCCCAGGAGATTGAGGCTGTGGTGAGCCGTGATCGTGCCACTGCACTCCAGCCTGGGTGACAGAGTGAGACCTTGCCCCAAAAAAAGAAAAATACAGCATAGTCTTTAATCAATAAAGTATACCTTCGGTTTGATGAGTTTTGACAAATGTATACAGTCCTGTCACCACCACTACGATTAAGATGTGGGAAAGATCCCACATGCCCTCCCAAGTAGCTGAGACAACAGGTGTGCATCACCACACCTGGCTAATTTTTTAATTTTTTTGAAGAGGTGAGGTCTCACTGTGTTGTCCAGGCTGATCTCAAACTCCAGTCCTCAAATGATTCTCCCGCCTGCCTAGGCCTTCCAAAGTGCTGGGATTACAGGTATGAGGTACCATGTCCAGCATAGAATAAAGTCAGTCTTGTTCCCACAAGTAATCAGGGTGATCGTATAAAACTATGTTAGACCACGCCATGTCTCTGCCAGAGTGATCTTGTAACGACATGTCAGATCACGTTACTTCTTTGCCTCCCTCTCTCCAGTGGTTCCATCCCACGGTAGAAGCCAAAATGGCCCCCATGGCCCTCCTTGCTCTGACCCCAACCTTGGCTCCATCAGCCCCAGACACTGACTCCCCCTTGCTCACTCTGCTCCAGTCACATTGCCTCCTCCTGTCTTTAGAACCTTCCAGCTCTGCTCCTGTCTCAGGACCTTTGCATATGCCTGCTCCTTCAACCTGGAATGTGCTTCCTTCAGATATCCCCAAGGCTCTGCCCCTCACCTCCTGCAAGTCTTTGTCTGGATGTTAACCTTTTAGATCTCCCTTGATATCTCCCGCGCCTCATTTTTCTCTATAGCAATCGACACCCTTTAATATTTCCTTGTTTTTTCTGTCTCCCTCACTAGCACATCAGTTTAGTGAGGCCAGGGATGTTCGTCAGTTTTAATCAAGGCTGTATCCCCAGTGCCTAATCTTGGCCTGTAGGGGAAGCACAATATATACTAATGGAATGAATGAAGACAACACTTGCAGCCTGGAGAGAAGTGGCACAAGGTCATAGCCAGCCAGAATTCATGGCTTTTCTTTTTCTTTTCTTTTTTTTTTTTTGAGTTGGAGTCTCACTCTGTCACCCAGACTGGAGTGCAGTGGCCGCTCCCAGCCACCGCAGCCTCGACCTGCTGGGCTCCGGCGATCCCTCCGCCTCAGCCTTCCAAGTAGCTGGAACTACAGGCGCGCACTACCACGCCCGGCTAATTTTTTTGATTTATTGTAGAGATGAGGTCTCCCTTGCCCAGGCGGGTCACGGACCCGCGGGCTCAGGCAATCCACTCACCTCAGTCTCCCAAAGGCGCGGGATTACAGGCTGAGCCACCGAGCCCGGCTTCTTTTTCTTTTTTTTAAAGACAACTTCTCACTATGTTGCCCAGGCTGGTCTCAAACACCTGGGCTCAAGCAATCCTCCCACCTCAGCCTCCCAAATTGCTGGGATTACAGGCATGGGCCACTGCGTCATGGCTTTCATCTTGGAAGGAACAAAGCACCAAGTCCACAGCTCCAGTCCAAAGTCCTTCTCATGGCCTGGACAGAGCTGAGGGATAGCCCACTCAGAGAGTGCCTGTCAGACTCTGCCAGGACTGGGGTGTTCACATGACCCAGTCGTGGGGCTGCCAGGGAAGGGGCTCCCCTGAAGGAGGGAGCCTGGAGACGGCAGCACCACCAACCCGCATGGGTGGAGGCCAAGGCAGCCAGGCCGAGGCCAGGAGCCAGCCCCAGTCCACCCTTCCAGCTGCCTGGGTGTAGACTTCAGGCAGTGGCTGGGCCCAGAAGCCTGACTCCATGGGGGTTGGGGGGAGGAGGCCCACAGTTTCCAAGCAGAAGAGAACAGGAGCTTCCAGGTGCCCCAAATTCCCTTTTCCATGTCAGCCCCAAACCAACAGAAGACACCCTGGCCAACGTGGTCCAGGCTCTGCCACTTTGCGCCCTCTGGCGGCCACGCTGGTCAAGGCCGGATGGGCACTCTGGCTCTCCTCACGCCCCTCCCAGGCCCAGGGGCTGCTCCTGGGCCTCCCTGCCCAAGCCAGGGTTCCAGCTGCAAGACCCAAAAAGCTGAGGCATCAGTAGCCCCGGGTCTGGCCTGGGCTCACTCTGACCAGCAAGGCGAGGCTGATGCTGACATCGGTGATGACACACCTGTCCCACCGGGCAAGCACTCACCGTGGGCCAGACTCAAGCCAGGCCACTCCACACCCACCCAGTCCCAACGACCAACAAGTAGACTAAGGCCCAGGGAGGGTGTGGCAGATGCCCAAGATCAGCCAGCAAGGAGGTGATGCCAGGTGGGCCTGACCCTCCCGCTCCCCTCCTCTCTGTCCCTCAAATGAGGGAGCCTCCTCCCAGGCTGGCTGAGTGCAGAGGCTCAGCCATGAGTTAGCAAGTGTAAAGTGCAAACACCAGTGGCTTTTATTGAGGGCCTATTGCATGCTGGGCACCAGGTCTTTAAGGGTCCTCCTCCCACCTCCCTGCACTTCCCACTGGCCAGGGAAGAGGGCGCTGGTGAGACCCAAATGTCAGCCGGGGAGGGGGCGGAGGTGGAGGTAGAAGGGGATAGAGGGGCCCCAGCAGCTGAGTACTTAGGGAGGGCAGGGCTCCTGGGGTCTGCCCAGCTTGATGGGGAAGGCTGAGGGGCCACCTCCTTCCCACACCCCAGGCTCTGAATCTGGGCAGGGTCAGGGGGCCTGCAGGTCCTGCACTTTTGCTGTGTGACCTTCGGGAAATTGGATCAGTCTCTGAGTGGTTTCTCCTGATGCAGGACAGGTCCAGCAGGCAGAGTGGCCATGCCCAAGGTGGCAGCCGGGTCTCACCAGGTCTGCGGTCCCTGCCAGCAACCACATCCTCTGCTCCCTGGAGCAGGTAGCTGCTGCCGGCTCCTGTGCGCTCCTTGGAGTCCTCACCTGGACTTGGTGGGACAGGAGGGGAAGGAAGAGAAAAACAGAAAGAACTAGAGCCAGACAGAATCAGAGAAAGACAGACACCAAAAGGTATAGACAGACAGAGCCAGAGACAGGCAGAGAGAGAAGGAGACAGAGCTAGAGAGAGATGCAGAGATAGCTGAGGCACAGAGACAGAGCCAGAGTCAGAGAGAAGGACACAGAAAGATACGAGAAGGGGAACACAGAGTGCCAGCAGCCACGCCACAGAGGGAGCAAGCCAAAACCCACAAGTGGGGCCTTTTCCCAGCCCTAGCCTTACCTAGAGCTCATCCCGGGGGTGTGGATGGAGGCTGTGGCCACTGCTGCCAGCCAGGTCCAGGCGGGGGTCACGCAGGGTCTTCTGAGAGCCACTCCAGCTGATGAGGCGGCCACTGTCGTCGTCCCAGAGGGAGGACGTCTCCGTGTCACTGAGCCACTCGGCGTCCCCTGCGTAGTGGGTGGGCGCAGCGAGCAGGGGCCGGGCCGAGAAGGCCCGCAGGTCCCGTGGCCAGAAGTGTGCCTTGTACTGCTTGCTGTGGGCAGGAGGACAGCTCAGGGGGGCTGAGGCCAGCCCCTTCTCCCAGACCACACGCCAGTCCGGAGCCAGGCACCTCCCCTGCCCCAAGCACCTCACTGCCCTTCCCATCTGGTGCTCGCAGCAGTCCTGAGGAGTGGAATTTCTATTATCCCCATTTTCCAGA
>CAUYQG010222944.1:0-55820 GCA_963574415.1 Tarsius wallacei | reverse complement strand
GCCTGAAGTGTTTCTGTAGATAAATCTGCTGCTATTCTAATTGGTCTTCCCCAGTAGGAAGTCTGACCTTTTCTCTTGCTGCCTTTAGAATTTTTTCTTTTATACCTACATTGTTAGGTGAATTACTATGTGTCTGAGAGTTGGTCTTCTCATTTGTTGTCTTGCAAGTGTTCTCTGAATCTCTTGTGTTTGAATTTTTCCATCACTGATGAGATCAGGAAAGTTTTCTTGAATAATTTCATGGAGTGTTTGTTCCAGGGTGGTCTCTGTCTCTCTTCCTTCTTCCTCATGAAGTCCAATTACTCAGGTTTGGTCTCTTGAAGAAATCATTCATCTCTTGAAGGTTTTGTTCTGTCTTTTTAAACTTCTTTTCTATGTTTTTGACAGTTTTGGTTAATTCTATATTTTGGTCTTCGAGCTCTGAGATTCTTTCTTCTGCTTGGCTAATTCTGCTTTCCATGATTATTAGCTTGTTATTTATTTCAATCACCATATTCTTTACTGCTGTTATCTCATTTATCAACTCCTTTCTATCTTCCTCTTTTCTCTCCTCAGTTCTTTTTATTCTCTCTATTAATGTCTTGCTGTCTGGGTTTGTAGCATGTAACCAAGCATTCTGAGGGCTCTTCATTATTTGCGTTCTGAAATCTGTTTTCTCAGTGTCTGACCGCCCAGGGGTCTGTGTGACACTTATATTATTCTTTTAGTTTTTCTTCATTTGTGTAGATTTTCCTTCCCACTTTTTCCTTTTTTCCCTGTCTCCTTTAATTCTGTTGTTCTGGGGTGGCGGTGTTGCTTTTTCTTCTGTTCGCTCAATCTCCTATTCTTCCTTATGTGGATCCTCTGGCTTTGCTCAATTCTAAAACTGCACTGTGGGTGGTGGGCTGTACTTTTTGAAGTTTTGAGATTTAATTGGGAGGGGGGATGAGTTGTGATTCAAAAACTATCTGAAGATCCCAGTATCCACTGACAGGTGTGTGGGCAACCTGGGGCCCACTTCCCACTGCTTTCCAACCTGTCCATGCAGTAGGGGTATATGTTTGACCCCTGAACACAAAATGAGGTAAGAAAAAGTAAATGAATGGAAAAAGGAAGGAGGGGGAAGAGAGGAAGGTGGAGAGAGAGAAGAGGAGGGACAACAAGCACACCAACTAACAACTGGAAAAGACATAAAGACAGAAAACATAAAAAAACAAAAACAAAAACATGCAATCAAACATACACACAAACATTATTTTCAATAAGCACATTACCATAATTGTTATTAAAATAAAAAACCATATTCTGAGCTCCTAGATTGTGAAGGTTCCTAGATAGATTCAAAGGATCATTGCTTTATGGTAGTGTACTTTGTGATTCACAAGCTAAGCAGACATAGACTTTATTACTTGATAAACAATTTAGATAGCCTAGACTTAAAGTCATATGTATACTACACTTGTCATGCATCTATAGACTAAATTCTTTCTGAATAACTACTAGTAATCTAATTACATTTAGAATTTAAAGTCAGTTTCCTGGTGATAGAAGTTTATGAGCTATTTTTTTCTTTTAACCTGTGAATCTATAATATGTGTCTGAAATTGACAATATCTTAACTTATAAATATATATGTTATGCTCATAGCTAAAATTATGCCCCAAAAATCCACTTCATGAGCAACTTAAAATTGTGAATCTCAGGTGCATTTATTTTCCAACTATATCACTTCTTGAAAGATTTTAGTTTGTTTCTTTTGTTTTCAAGCATATCTTTGAGAAAGTTTTCAGGTATGCCTTTGACACAAGAATTTTGTCATTGGTATATCCTTCACATAATGTTTGTGAATAATATGTAAATAATACCTGTAACTTAGTGTTAAAGATTTTTTGTTATCTTCCATTATCAATGAGTATTGTGCATTATGTGAGTGTTTTGTTTTGTGTTTGTGTTTTGATTTGTTTTTAATAGAAAAAAATAAATTGTCTGTAAAATAGGAGATTAAGAAGTGAAAAAAAGTGACAATCCTTTCATTCCTCAAAACTTTCCTTCAATAAACTCTATTGAATGCCTTCTGTGAACTAGGTAATTATCTCTGTTCTTAGAGAGTTTTAAGATTTGTATGAGACATGCAATTATAAGGAATAGTTACAAGACTATGTGTTTGATAACACATCTGAATTTAGTTTTACAGTGATCACTGATACTGAGTGACATATTATGGAGAAAAGTTTAGAGTTTTCATAGATTATGGGCTTTGAGTTGTGTCTTAAGGACTTTAATTGATCTTGATGTTTCAAATAAATCTAGACATTAACAATCTAAAAATTGGAAGTGACCATAGAGGTCACCCAGGCAAAAATTTCATCCGGTACATGCTGCCATTCGGAATATCCTTGACTATTTAGCCACAGCAAGAATCTCCGAAAAGGGCACTGGAATTTTTGAGACAGACCTTCTACTTGGAGAAAGTTCTAATTGTTAAGAACTATTTATTTGAACTTTTTTTTGTATTGTAATGTCTCTTAAATTCTGTCCTTCTGAGAAAACTAAACCAAGTCAAATTCTTCTTTCCAGTGATTCCACTTCAAACTTATTTGAAAACTATGTTACTGTAATTCTAAAAACTGCTCTAGAACTTTTACCTCTATATTTTGTTAATGGCTTTCTAAAATTTTAGTGCAAGGAACTTAGTATTGTGAGTTTATTTTTCTCCTTAATCTGGATATCTAATTTAGTTCCAACTTTGAAGCCTATTCATTGCCTTCTTGTATCATGATAATACGTGTTCCTTTCTTTAGGGCATGTTTTGGCAGCCTTGAATTCCATTTCCCATGTATCTCATCTGTATTTTTCTATAAACCAATTAGCTATGACATAATGCCTTCCTTAATCATTTTTAATTTTTTATAAATGGTCTAGAGATAGGATAAAAGTTTGTATTTAATCCACCTCCATCATAAGTTCATCAGGCATTCTTCGCATATGAACTAAAAGAGGAAGAGTTTGTGGATACAAATGGATATATATAGAGCCACTGCCCAATTTTCTTTAGACTCAGTTTGATTTATTTCAGACACTGCTTAACCTAATTTGCATGACTGGGTTAAATAACCTAATGAACTCTGACCCATGAGCTTGAGCATTAAGGATGTCAAGTATGCATTTGAGTTTTGTTTATGCCTTCCTTTCTGTTAAGTGTCATCTATATTTGAAATCTTTCCAGCATTGACTTTAAAAAGGAAGCATAAGTCACTTAAATGAGAGAGAAGGCAGACAGGAGATGCAGTAAATCAGAGCATTACTGATTATGATTGGATTTTGAACATCTTCCAAAACCTCTCTGCATTCCTTTCCAATCTCTGCTGGTCTGATTGATTTATGCTAAAAATTATTATCTCATGTTACAGTCTTTCTTTGGTTTGCTGCTGGTGTACCAGCATTCCACAATGGCAGTTAAAATGAGCAGTAATGAAGATGATTAAATTATTATAGCCATTAGCAGAGGAGATTGGGGTGGAAAACTTTATTTTCTTATAAAAGAATTAAATTCTATTTAAATCACTATACAAATAATGAAAATTTACATGCCACCAATTGCAAAAGTGTTCTCTAGGTAGCTTTGGACTCAACCATCTCCTCCCTATTTCATGACTGTAGTTCTCAGCAAACACTGTATAATATGCTGGGAATGAACCATGGTAAGATAAGATAAAGAGGAGCTGGCCATAATAGTCTGGGCTATGTTCTAATCCCCTGTAAAAGCAAGATGTCTTCAGTGCTTTAGCCCAGTGTGTCATGTGTTTCCCAGGGTAAAAAACCCAAGGCAGGCTGCTTTCCAGGGTCCCTCAATTGCTGCACAGGTAGGGCACATGGTTGCCCTGGGCAGCTTTCCTGGGCCTTGGGGAACTGGCTTACAATGAATCCTAGACTTCTGTTTTTCCTTCCTGTCTACCTGTACATAATACACCCACTTCGTGTAACCTGCTGTGTGTGAAGGTGTTCTGTCTCACCAGATTCAGACAACTTGGCAACCAATGCTTTCTGAACCTGCTTCATGACTCAGTAGGACAAGACCATTAAGGCAGATAACAAAAATACCACCACATTGTTTGAGCAGAGGAAAGATTTACTAAGGCAGAATATATATGCAGTGAAAAAAAATTTTTTCCATTTCTGGAATTTCTCTTCTATAGCAATACTGTGCCTTAATTAATAGTCTAAAACCATAAATCAGGTCAGATAAGATGATTTCTATAGTCTAATTATAGAAATAAAATGTGCCAGGGAAAGAGATGCTCTCATATACTATGTCAAAATAAGTATTTCTGGAAAGGCGAGTCTTAAATTATTAGAACCATGAGGTGTTGAGTCTCTGAGAAAACCTTGGAAATTAAGTTATCATCAATAAATTAATTGATATAGGGACAATAACTTTCTAGACAATAAAATATGAAAAAGTTTATTCATTTTTAAAACATACTATACTGTTTTAATAATTGGGATTTGTCTTTTTTGTCCCTCCTCAAAAGTTATATAATTATCCTATTATTAGCCAATATCACAGGACTGCTATAGATACAATTTTTTTTGAAGGGACAAGTATTGTTTTCTTAGTAGTTTAAAAAAAAAGTGTAATGCTACATTAACCTTCTAGAATTTAATTTTTTCATATAGATATTTTAAATTAAAGTCTCCTTAATTTTATTTCCTAGCAAATCTAGCTTGGTACAGATACTTATCTTTTAAAAATCAAGTTATAAGTTGCTGCTACAATGCCCCTAACATAGGCAGAAATGGGTCACAAAAGACCAAGTGAGAAATAAATTTTTGAAAAAATCACTTGATGGCATTTGGTGATTGGAAATTCAAGAGATTCAGACATAAATAGGAACCCAGAAGTCTCTCTCGTGCTTATGATTATAAGAGGACTGGGATAGCAAGTGGTGATTTGCAGTCTTCATGTACACTTGGAGAGAGTTCTATGTATTCTATCTTTCTTGCCATGCTGGCACATTCTCTTAAGGTACCACCTGGAATGCTTGTAATTCCAGCACAATTTATTTCTTGGGTTTTTGTTGACATTTCAGAAAACCAAGATCACCAATGATATTGCCTTGTTAAAGAACTGGGACCAACATTGACAGTCATTCCTGTCTAAAGCAGAGGTTACGGAAAAATCTGGAAGAACAGTGATACTTCTTGCAGAGTTGCTGGTGGTAGCATACTTAGCATCTTGACTGGAAAGGAAGCACTGAATATCTTCTTGTGGGATAACTTTGAGAAAATATGCTTTTTGATAATTATCCAGTAATACCTAGAATAAACAATAACTTTTTTTTCTCTTTCAAAGTTTGATTAATATTCATCAAATGTCAGCTATACATGCATATAATCAGATAAGACAAATATTCATAGAATTGCCTTGGAAATTATTTTATATTATCTGAAAGACAAGTAAAATTTTAAATTCTAAGCATAATCAGAACAATTATTTGATAGTTATGTGTAAATATATTAAAGAAATATGTAAATATGAGATAATATATTGCTAAATATTAGCAGGTCATTTTTATTCTGGACACATTTGGAGCTTTGGTACATAATGAAGTGTGTTGAGAATATTTCAACTTAGTTAATAGCATGTCTTTAAAAAAGATATATTAAGTATTTCTTTTAAGTCATAGGCTGAGAACTGTTTGCAGAATAAATTTAAATAATTAGAATTACTTAAATCCACCTAGATTTCTAAAAATCACCTAGAAGTTTACTAAACATTTCTAAGTATTAAAAAACAAAGATTAAAAGATAAGTATCTGGTTGGTCATGATTTAAAATCTGACTAAATAGGAAAGATAATTTATTAAAAGCTTAAAGTATTATTTGAAGGCCTAAAAGAGAATACTTTGGTTTATTGTTAGGTAAAGACTTATTCTAGATATGACAAATTCATGATGCTCACAATTCTAGAAACACTGATATCACTGACAATGGATTTTATTATCACTTAGACTTTTCAGAGTATTAAAGGAGATAGTAATGAGTAGTTTAGCATTACATCTAATATTTTTGCTTTATTTAACAAAGGGATCCTCATCACTTACTATTACAATTATTTTTATTGAAGACTATGATTATAAGCATTATTTGTTGCTTTTCCAGCTAACATATTTTTGTTCATTCATTAATTCAATGAATAGAGTGCCCACCATGTATTAGACCCCTTTTAGGCACTGGTCTCTGAAAAGTGAACAAAATAGGGAGAAATAGCCTCTAATGTGGATAAAGCATCAATTAAGGATAAAAGTCATAAGTATAAAAAGGTTTTTTACAATGACTGAAGTTCATTTCTTTTAATAAATATTGGCTATGCTAATGGTTTTAGAAAATGACATTTTCCTGAAAATAATGAAGTGTTAGGATATTTTCATGTGTGACATAACTGACCAGCAATATTTTAGATACATATATATTTCTTAGGAAAATATATATCTCTAAACTGAAAGTATGATTAACAATTTCTCACTTATTTTTTCATTTAAGTAAAAAAAAAAAACTACAGATGAACAGCTAGAGAAATAGATTGATAAACAGACAAAATGTTCCATATCCATATTCTCTTAATATTCTCCAGAAACATTTCAATTACTTGATGGCCAATAATTAAGAAGGATATTTAGGTGCCAAAACAAAAATCATTTTTGGCGCATTTGCATTGATAACCAGATGGATGAATTAAATTAGTCTATCCAACCAGTTTAATCACTTAGTTATAGAGGGACTCACTTTGAAGCTAATCGATTCTAATAGGTTTTTAAAAATGTGTTCAAAGGCACACATTACAGAAACTTACTTAAAGATCTACTATTATACATTTAGGTGTTTGATAACTTCTGCTTTCAAAGGTTCTGATTCTCTGGCTTATTGACATGAAAACTTTGGGGTTTCAAGTACTTGTGCAACCATTAGAGTGATTCATTGCTTCCATCTGGGCATGTCCTGTCCTTGTTTTCAGTTGTCCTTTGTTTTGTGATAATAATGATAGTGGTAATAACAGCAATGCTTAATATTAATACTTTTTAGATAATCACACTAGTGATAGTAGTAATAGTTAATAGTTTCCATTTGATGAACTTACTTTGCAAGGTATGGTACTAAATGCTTTATGTACATTATCTCATTTAATCCTCCAAGCAACTTAACAGGGTGCTCAATTTTGGAAACTGAAATGCAAGGAGAAGGCAAGTTACACAATTATGCAGGCAGTAAGAAGAAATTTAGATTTGATTTAGATTTAAACATCAAAGTATATATCTGTAATCTCATGTTCAAAATAAATCCCAACCCCTTTAACCACAAGTAGAATCTAAGGTTACATCAATCTTATTTTAACCACAACAAAAATAATATTTAATGTTTAGGTTCATTTCAGCAATCTTTATTTTGAGGAGTTTTTACTAGAGTTCCTATTAAAGCTCATCTGAAATAATGGTGCTATATATATGATTACCTAGGAATGATAATCATATAGATTTAGGATTATTTAAGCTTTGTTTTAATATTGAGCCAGATATGTCAAAAGATATATGATTTGATTATTAAATGGGCTTTATAAAACCAGAAATTCATTTTATTTCTATTAATGTATTAATTACTGAGTTCCATAAAATTTCTAAAGATTATAAAAATGCATACAACCAAAAACTGAGATAAATAAATGAAGTCACCAAGTTGAAGGAAAAAGATGATGACCACGATAATAAAACTAAGATTAACTGTGATACAACCAATATACCATGTGACCCTCAGATATGCCTGCAAATTTGACTTAAAACTTCATTAAAATCCAAAGAGAGGAGGAAATACAGATGTCTACAAAATTTAAAGCTTCCAAAATATGAAAATTCAAGTTGTATTCATAAGGAGCAGTATATCCAAATTCTGACATATGCATACAATTTCTCTCCCAGTTTCTAATACATAGTACATTGCTCTTGTTAGCATTCTGACACTAGATTAAATAAATAGCTTCTTCTTAAATTGTCCTTTAATATTGAATTAAAACAACGCTACTTAAAGTCGAGTTTGTCTGGTATTTAATGGATTGTTCATATAAAAATTATTCCATAAATAGTATTTCTTCTGGTTTGGCTTCTGATAAGGTTTGGACTAGAGAGAGTTAAAGGTTGTAATCTCTGGCAAGGATCTATAATGCTAGACTTCTATGCACCGATTAAGAGCAACTTGCTTGCTTTGATATAGGTTTAAGGTTTATCTTTTAATGAAAAACCATGATCCTAACCAACATCCTTGTCTAAACTTTAGGTCAAGAGCACTAAAGGAGTAGAAAAGGTTACAGAGATGTGTTAGGTAAATCTGGGTTGAAACTAGTTGAACATTAGAGGGTGAGACTTTGGGTGAGATACTACGTTTCTGTGGACATGTTTCCTTCCTGAAACTTGCAAAAAAAAAAAAATGGTAATCATTTCATATGGCTGTCATGAAGAGTAAGGCTATACTATACCAGTTTTCTTTTTCAGAGTAATTTTTAACATTATAATTTCCCCTTGCCACTCACACTTTTCTTCTTGATCTTTGGTGTTATTGTATCTGCTATATCAAATCAAAGTTAGATATAGGTTGGCATGAATAAATATCCATGTCAATGTTGTCCTTTGGGCTATGCAAATCCAGAAGCAGAGTAATTATCCAGTGGAAGCAGATGTGCTAACATTTCAGGGTGCATGTGTGTGTGCGCACGTTTGTGTGTGTTTGTGTGTGTGTGTGTATGTGTATGTGTGTGTGTGTGTGTGTGAGAGAGAGAGAGAGAGAGAGAGAGAGAGAGAGAGAGAGAGAGAGAGAGAGAGATTGATTCAGATGATGAAGGTATTCAATTACTCTTTGATAGAAAACCAGGGGTGGGGGAAACACCCTTGTGTGTTTGAGTGCCCAGCTGCTGGTGGGTCACTCCCTGGGTAGAACCTGGACATACTGCTTGCCTGCCTCTTGGAGAACTACTGCAATTGGTATGCCAACACATCAACATGGTGCTGCAAAACCATATTATAACTGACTGACGGAGTTATCTGGGTGATGGTCTTGTCTTGGTTATCTACTGCTGAGTAATAAGGCAGAACAGGGAAGGATTGCGTCTGTAAGTGGCACAGCAGAACTCCCACAATGTTCTGTTGGTCAAATATGTAATGGAAAAAGTTCAGAAAGGGTAGAATACTCTTTAAGAAAAAGGTGGCATAAGAGAATTTGAATTGAAGGTTGGTTTAAAAGACAGTGTTGAATATGATGTCTACTCATATACCTAATCCTGAATATTAGTCCACATCTTTAAAATAAAATTAAAAAAATAAAAGGTAGTATTGATTGCGAAATCAGGAATTCACCTCTTCCAGTGGCCAGTCACCTGGGATTGGTCAGCTTGTACTCCAGAAAATGGAGTGAGTAGAAAGCTGTCACGTATTGGCTGGTGACTGCCTCTGACTGAGCACACTGTGAAGGGAAGAAATAGTTTCTCCGCTCTGAGCCTAGCCATGGTGGGCTGACCTCTGTTAAGTGAGTCCTAGAGCCAGAAATGGGTAATAGTTTGCTTAGAGACACCTATCATGACAGAAGAAAAGAGCTGAATTGCTAAACCATGACAAACCTGTATTAGTTTCCTATTGCTACCATAACAAATTATTACAGAGTTAGAGGTTTAAAACAACACATATTTATTATATTGCAGTTCTATAGTTCAGAAGTCAAATACAAGTCTCATTGGGCTAAAATTAAGATGTCAGAAGAGCTGAGTTCCCTTCTGGGGGCCCTAGGCAAGAAACTTCTATAGGAGAATCTGTTTTCTTGTGTTTTCCAGCTTCTGGAGCTGCTTGCATACTTTGGCTTGTGGTTAACAAGCATGGTAAAAGATAATCCTCTTTTCTTCAAAGCTAGCTACATCTGGGTTCTTCACGTTCTGCCTTGCCATCTGGTACTTGGAGTTTTTTCCCAAAGCATAGTACTACTACCTCAAGTAGCTGTCCTGGTCAGAATTTGGATGGCATGGCCTGTATTGGCTGTGTCTTCAAAGCTAGCTCCTTTGTCATGTCACTTTGATTATGACCTCAGCTATGAAAGGTTTTCCACTGCAAAGGGATCATGTGATTAGGCTGGGTATAGGGTAGTCTTCCAAACTCAAGATCCTTAATTTTAAACACATTTGTGAAGTCCCATGTAAGACAACTTATTCATGGGTTCTAGGGTTAGGATTTAGACATATCTGGGAGTCATTTTTCTTCCTACCACAAAGGGTTTAGAGATGAAGGGTTGTCTGAGACCTTTTTCTCCTGCTCCTTCACTCCATTCTCATTCTTGCTTGTTTATGGATTTCTGGATCACTAAGTTTCTTTCTCACCAATGATCTCAACAGTAGCAAATTTTCTGCCTGTGTTTCTCAATTCTGGTGTCAAGGAATGTGTGAAGAATAACTCACCTGTGCCTGTTGGGCAGAAAGGGTGACCAGAGTTTCTGGCATTTATGAACTTTCAAGAGAACTAGGGACTATTTGAATAAGATAATTCAGAAAAAAAACCCAACAAAAAAACCTAGGCTTTTCTGCATGAGCATTTGGAGGGTCAGAAACAACAAAATTTGGGAGATTAATTTAATCTCAACTAACTTTTTCTCAAAAGTTGAATAAATGTATTGTTTGTTGCCATAGCTGCCTTTTATACTACACCCAAAAGTCTGGCTTACTATTTATGAAAATAAGTACCAGAGACATACAAACATACACACACACACACACACACACACACACACACACACAGAGAGAGAGAGAGAGAGAGAGAGAGAGAGAGAGAGAGAGATGGAGAAAATAATTTCTAAAATGAAAGCTCCATAGAGATACACAATTTAACTTTTTTTTAATTCCCCATGCAGGCGTCTGCAATAATCTGTTAATATAGCATGTCCTACTTTTTTATCTCTGCAGATGTTCCCTTAATGCTAAAATTTTTCTACATCTAGACATGTTATCAATTATCTGTATTTTCATTTTGGGAGGCTAAACCCAGAAAGAGCATTAACCGTAGTGCTGTTGTTTTCAAAACATGTGTGTATCTGACACTAAGTCTGGGCTCTTCAAGTTCTGCCTTGTCATCTGGTAATCTGGTACTTGGAGTTTTTTTCAAAGCATAGTACTACTACCTCAAGTAGGCTGCCCTGGTCAGAATTTGGATGACATGGTCTGTATTTGCTGTGTCTGAATAATGATAGTCTCTGTTCCATGCCAGTATTTTCAAGTTGGGTTTAATACCAGACTACAGGAAGTAATGGATTTATAGAACTATATTTTAAAAAGAAAAATAAAATATTAAAATACAAAAAAGAAAACATTCTCTCTGAAACTCTCACTAATATTCTTCATATTAAAAAAGTCTATAATTTTTTAATTATAACAATCAACATTTTTGAGTGCTCAGTATATGTCCCATATTGGCACTTTACCCCATCATCTTATTTATTCTTCAAAGTTTTTGAATTTGGTTGTGCAGTTTTTTCATTCTACAAGGCCAACCCATCTAAGGGAACTATTCTCATTATAGACCTATGTATTTATTGTGTTCATTTTCAATCTGATGACTATGTAGTGGCTTACTTTAATAAAATAAGACTATTACAGATTGCTGAAATGAATATAGAATGTTCTGCAGAAGGGATGTCATTTTCTGATAGCACAAATGCACCGCAGAGTGTCATTTTCACCATAGTCTTCATCATTGTCATCTTCATCTTGATTGTTTCTTTTTTTGTTACCCCCTTCTCACAGGTAAGAAATCTGAGATTTAGGGAAATTAAAAGACTTGTACAGCATTTCACAGCTAGTAAGTGGCAGAACTCTGTTTTTAATTAAGTCTGTTGGAATCTCAACACTACATTACCCTGCACATTTCCCATGGCCCCTTCTCAGTGCTCATTATACAGTAGTTGTTTAAGAGATACCAAAATGAGAGAGATCAAGACATTGAGCAAAACAAAACTTAAAAATGCTGCAAACTATCAGGTAGGTGAAAAAGGAGATTTTGGCAATAGGCAAAAATCAGACTGTTATTCTGATTCCATTGCTTTTGCCTATGTCCACCTATCTCTAGGACAATGATGGCTTTAGCTAACATAAGATACAGAAACTTTCTTTTGAAGAGAAAGTTAACTCCAGAAAAGCCACAGCACATTGACTTAGTGAGGAAATCTGGGTATTGTCCATCTTCTAAACCTTCTGATCAGGACTGAGGCAGAGGGCGATGATGCATTTTCCAGGGCAGGGATGGCTCTACAGCTTTGAATGATGACCTATGGGGAATGCTGAGAACTGTTGTGCTTGCAGTCTCAATGAAATCATATGAATCATACAGCTAAGCACATTCAATCAAAGAAGGAGGAAACAAATGCCCTGGAAGGTCAGACACAAACATGAAATAGCCTAATCCTAAGCCTTTTGTCACCTTTGGCAATAAGGAATCCTGGCCAAGCAGAGCAGCTGTCTCATGATGTCCTCCTTGCCTGGTCTCTTACTTCTTTCAGATGTGAGATCTGAACATAATAGCTGAAAGCACTGGAAACTTTCTCTCTGCAAGGCTTTTAACTTTTGAATAAAACACTGGTATGATTTATTTCCCTAGCCTTCCACTTTATTTGGAATTTAGATAACTATTTTAATACGGCAGGAAAGGTTAACAATTCTGATATCTCTATTACTTTAGTTTCTGTTATAATAGATAATGATGTTTGGAAATTATGGCCCAGGCAAATTTTGGAGAGAATGATGCTTTTCCTGGTGTTTTTAGCCATCTGATTCTGAACCCTTTCCATATGTTGGGAGTGCCCATTAATATTCTTCTCAAACATTCACAGATGGGTGTTCTGTCTGAAACACTGTCTTATTTTCATTAGATTTTATTTGACTGATCTGACTATATTGGTAAGTATCACCATGGCTGGTGCTGAATATACATATACATATGTAATGTCATATAAGGGAGGAAAAAAGAAGTTCCCTGGCTTTGAGGGTACACAATTTATTTAAGAATTAGAGTGGTAAAAGCCAATTACTACCAGTTCTGGCAGTGAATCAAAGTTTCTGAGAAGTTTTATTTAGTAGATTTATCTTCCTCTCTCAGCGATTAAATCATTTTGGGCAGATGAGTAGAGAACTGGAACTCTCATTCAATCTAATTCAAAGCCCAATTTAGAGTTTAGTGGTAGGAATACCTCTAATATTTTTTGTATACAATCTGAAAATATTTATCAAGTTTTAGACATACTTGGCAATCACAATGAATACAGGAAAAAAGCTAAAGAGATTAAATGAGCTATTGGATATAATCTGTAATATTCCAGCAATGGAAAGAAATATAATCCAGCACAAATGCAAATCCTTGAAGTAGACAATTCACCAAATGAAATGAGAGAGAGGTTTTCAAAGAGTCAATTGATTAAAATTTATCTGAAAAGAAAAATAGACTAGAGCAATCAATTGAAAGAACTCTTGATGTACAAAACAAATTGATTCAGAACTATATATACTAAAACCTATCCTAGGTAAATTATCAAACTCAAGGTATAAAGAAGGAGTTATTTAATCATCTAGGCAACAATGTCAATATTACCCATAAGGAAAGAATATTTAAATGCTTAATTTTTTTTCCATAGCAAACTTCAATGGAGCTATGTCTACAAAGTACTAAGGGATAAAAAGTGTAAGTTTATCATACCCATCAAAGTTGTATTTCAGGAGTGAAAGTCCAGAGAGATTTTCTCAAAGATGAAAAGAAATATGGCACCCAAAATACCCCTGGAAAAAAAGATAGAAGAAAAAACATTGAAACCCAGTCAAACAGGAACTAGATCAAAAGAAAGATTTCAACAGTGGAGTAGCTATGATCAAATGGTTTAAGCTAATTACTTAATTCACTAAAATATGAATTCAAAACTAAATAATGAAAGAAATTATAGTCACAGATCAGGATATCAGAATATAAATGCCACTTATTCAAACAAAAATAAGTATAAGTATCAAAGATTGAAAAGTGAGGGTAGATACAATGGGTGAAAATATAAGCATACCAGTCAGTTTTCTCATCAAAGAAAGACAATAAAATATGTTTGAACTGGACATGTATTTTTTAAATGCCATAATTGTTCTAATCTCAGTATTTCAAATAATCTTTTCTTTCTGAAACCTAAAGGAATATTATAGAATCACATATATTTTGTAATAAAATATTTAACATAAAACTGATAATTTCTTGTTTCTTTTTTGTTAAATCTAAATAAAATTTAGTTATTTTTAAAATTTAAAGTAATATCAAGAAGGGATGCTAGACTTTGTCAAAAGCACTTCCTGCACCTAATGATATAATCATGTGGTTCCTGTTTTTACATCTGTTAATGTATTGATTTATACTTATGGTCTTGCGAATGTTGAACCAACAACCCTGCATCCTGGAAATGAAGCCAGCTTGGTCATGGTGAATGATTCTTGAACTGTGTTGTCGGATCCGATGTACTAGAAACTTTTATGTTTATTTCCATGCAGGTGTGCATAGTAATCTTTGATAATCTTTTGAGTTTCTTCTGGGTCAGTGGTGACTTCATCCTTTTCATTTCTAATTGTATATATTTGGGTTTTCTCTCTCTTCTTAGTCAATCTGGCTAGGAATCCATAAATCTGATTTACCCTCTCAAAGAACCAGCTTTTTGTCTTGTTGATTTTTCTGTGATATTTTTGTCTTCTATTTTCTACAGCTGCAACTTTATTTTGGTGATCTAGATCCTTTTGCTGAAGCTAGGATTTTGGTGATCTTGTCTTTATAGCTCCTTTAGGTGTAATGTTAGGCTGTTTACTTGTGATCTTTCAGTTTTCTTGATGAGTATGTGCAGAGCTATACATTTTCTTCTTGATGCTGTTTTAGTGGCATCCCAGAGATTCTGACAAGATGTGACTTTGTTTTTCATTTGTTTCCAGGAATCTTTTAATTTAAGTCTTGATTTCCATGTTGACCTGGGGGTTGTTCAGTAGTATGTTGTTTAGTGTCCATGTCTTTGTGTGTTTTTGGGGGAATCTTGTTGGTAGTGATATTTGTTTTTATTCCACTATGATCTGAGAAGATGGATGGCATTATTTTGATTTTTTGAAAATTGTTTATGCTTGATTTAAGTCCAAGAACGTGGTCAATCTTGGAGTATGTTCCATGTGCTAATGAGTAGAATGTACACTCTGTATTTGTTGGCCAAAATGACCTGTAGGTATCTATTAAGTCCATTTAGTCATGTGTCAAGTTGAGGTTCAGTATCTCCTTATTGACTTTTTGCTTTGTTGTTCTATCTAGGGTTGTTAGTGAAGCATTTAAGTCTCCAGTTATGTTGTTTGTGAATCAATGTCCTCTTTTAGTTTACTTTTCTATTGATTTATAACCTGGTCACCTGTGTTGGGTGCATGTATGTTTAAGATGGATATTTCTTGCTGGTGGATGGAACATTTTCTCTCTCTCTCTCTTTTTTTTTTTTGAGTTGGAGTCTCACTCTGTCACCCAGACTGGAGTGCAGTGGCTCCCAGCCACCGCAGCCTCGACCTGCTGGGCTCTGGCGATCCTTCCACCTCAGTCTTCCAAGTAGCTGGAACTACAGGAGAGTGCTACCACGCCCAGCTACTTTTTGAGTTATTGTAGAGACGAGGTCTCGCCAAGTTGCCCAGGCGGATCTTGAACCCGCGGGCTCAGGCAATACACTCACCTCAGCCTCCCAAAGCACGGGATTACAGGCTGAGCCACCAAGTCCGGCTGAACATTTTCTCAATATGTAGTGTCCTTCTGTATCTTTTAAAATTTTTGATAGCCTGAAGACTGTTTTATCTGATATTAGCATAGCTACTCCTTCCTCCTTCTGTTTTCTATTTGCCTGAAAAGCTTTTGCACAGCAAAAGAAACCATCAAGCAAGCAGGGAGACAAAACACAGAATGAGAAAAAAATTGCTAATTGTGACAAAGGCCTAGCATCCAGGATTTACAAGAAACTCAAACAAGCTGAAAGGAAAAAACAAAAAACCAAACCAAAACAAAAACAAAAACAAAAAACAACCAAATAACCCTATTTTAAAAAATGGACAGAGAACATGAATAGACTCTTCTTCAAAAAAAACATATGAGCAGCCAGCAGATATATGAAAAAATGCTCAACCTTACTAATCATCAGAGAAATGCAAATCAAAACAACACTGAGATACCTCTTTACTTCAGTAAGCATGGCTATTATTAATAAATAAAAAAATAGATGCTGGCATGGGTGCAGAGAAAAGGAAACGCTTTTACACTGTTGGTGGGAATGCAAACTAATACAACCCTTATGAAAATAGTGTGTTGATGTCCAAAGGAACTAGAAATTGATCTTCCATACAATCCAGCAAGTCCCCTCCTGGGAATATACCTGGAGGAAAACCAATCATTCCGCAAAAAGACACCTGCACATGCATGTTTATTGCTGCACTATTCACAATAGCAAAAACATGGAACCCATCCTTATGCCCATAGAAAGTAGACTGGATAAAGAAAATGTGGTACATATATATGATAGAATATTGAACAGCCATAAAGAAGGACAAAATCATGGATTTTTCTGCAAATTGGATGGAATTTGTGACAATCATTCTTAATGATCTATCACAGAAACAAAGAACCGAATACCACATGTTCTCTCTCACTTATAAGTGGGCCCTCAATGATAAGTACAAAAGCACAAGGGAGTGATTGGCAGTCACAGGACACTGCCAGGGGAGGGAGAAAAGGGAGGGCACATAATAACTCAAAGGGTACTTAATCCTAAACCAGGGGAAGTGAGGACAAGTTGGAGGTCCAAACTTCATCTGCACGGACATTGCTAATGTACCTAATCCTGACTTGTATCCCACATCTTTATACTAAAATAAAGTAATATACTTGATGATCTAATTGTTTTATTGTTATTTCTATATTTTTATGGTTTGTTTGTGTATCTGTCATTCTGATTGTATTGTATGTGTGTTTATACATGTGTGTATTTATATAATTATTTATGTATATATATCACACATACATATACAGATGAAGAGGAACAGAGATGTTTTTAATAACAGCTACTAATATTACTAAGGATACTGTAAAACACCCTTGGTAATAGTCCAGTCATATGTCTTTCATGAGAAGTGTGTTTCCTAAGGTTTTGTCAAGGGAGATGGGGACTGCATGGGACTGAATTAGTAGCAATTTAATTGGTTAATTCCTCAATCCTTATTTTAAAACCTCTGACAACTATAAGGACTTTCACCTCAGTG
The DNA here is from genome assembly GCA_963574415.1 of Tarsius wallacei. NCBI lineage: Eukaryota > Metazoa > Chordata > Mammalia > Primates > Tarsiidae > Tarsius > Tarsius wallacei. The sequence continues at coordinate 38,485 of CAUYQG010222944.1, read as the reverse complement.
TGTCTCTCCCAATCCCCCATTTTTTCCCCAGCATATCTTTGTGACTAATACATTTGACCACATATCCATAAACTCTATAAACATCCATAGAGATGATGAATTCTTATGCTTCTTATCTCTCTGATCACAGCTGTTTAAGTATGGACAACTACTCCAGTTGGAACAATGAGCCTTTTCACAAGAATTTGGATATTTTTATCATGCCCTTCCAGTTTTAGTTTGGCTAGAGTCTAGAATGTAATGTTGCAAATTGTGAAGGACCACTTTTCACCACTATGACATCTCAGAAACCAAGAAGCCTGGAGTGCATTGAGACGTTGAACACAGGAGATGACTTACAACATCTCAGTGTGTCCTTGACTGCTCCAGTTTTAATTTCTTTCTTTTTTGTTTCTGGCCACAGACAAGTTTATTTTGTGTTGGAACATGACTGTTGAAATAAAATTCTGACTGAATATTGCATATATTTACTCATAAGCAGACCCTAAACATTGGGCATGTGAGTGCAAAGGTGGGAACAACCAATCTGGACACTGTTAATAGGGGGACAGAGGAAGAGAGGATAAAGGATACACAACTACCCACTGGGTGCCATGTCCACTACCAGAAGGAGAGAGAGCTTGCTAGCATCCCAAACCTCACTTGCATGTCATTTTCTTATGTACTTAATCCTCACATGTACCCCACAACTCTAAAAAATAGTTTCTTCCTTTATGCTTTTTGCCTTTGGGTTCTATGTACACTTCTGTTCCTTTATAATAAATCCATCATTCTATTTAAATTGGCTTGAGACAGTAGTTTCTTCTGCCAAAATAATCCTTGTTTATATATAGATTAAATTCTTCAGAAAGGGAGATGTGTAATAAATCTCTTACAGCATTTGAACAAATGTAGTGGAATTTATAATAAAAATATCAGTGATTTCAATTCCCGCCATATTCTAAAACCAAATGGTTTTTGAAAATAACTTAATTTTGAGCTTACTATGAGTCAAGCACTTTTCTAGGTACTTAACTGAAAAAAATTCTCGCTATTTTCAAAATTATACTTTGGTGGAGGCATATAATCATCTAGTTTTGGATAAAGTTGAAAAGTAAAATATTTGGGAAACATATGAGTTTATTAGAGAGTAATATAGGTAATCTTTCCTCAAGCATAAAAAAAAGAGATCTCTTAATACAATAAGAGAATATAACATAATTTGTAAGATAAAATTGATAAAGTAGAATAATAAACGATATTTCACACACTTCTATTTTAATGAAGTTTATTAATGGAGAAAATTATGCCTCCAGGTTTCAGCTTTTGCTAACACATAGGGTAAAAAGAAGATGCTCAGAAATGTTCATTTTGAGGTAACTCAGCAAAAAAAACACCAAAAAAATGTTCAATAAATTTTTTTCCATGGATGAATGAAAAGTTTCTGGTCTCAAACAGCTAACATAAAAAATGGGAGACATCACCATATTTTCAGCCTTTCAAACTCCATTGAAAGTGTAGATCCTCGAGACCTGCCTGGGCAACTTGGTGAGACCTCATCTCTACAATAAATCAAAAAATTAGCCGGGCGTGGTAGCGCGCGCCTGTAGTTTCAGCTTCTTGGAAGGCTGAGGCAGAAGGATCGCCAGAGCCCAGTAGATAGAGGCTGCGGTGGCTGGGAGCGGCCACTGCACTCCAGTCTGGGCGACAGAGTGAGACTCCAACTCAAAAAAAGAAAAAAGAAAAAAAAGAAAGTGTAGATCCAATTGATAATTCTCTTTCCAGTCAAATCTAAAATGTATGATACCAGTTTAGGATTTTTCACTAAAACACCTTCATATTTAGATTTACAATATATTCTTACTCTGTATGTTCTTCATTTATTCCAGTTTTGCGATATCGGAAGAAAGCCTTTTTATCTTGTTGGATTATAACTGACTCAATCCATAACAATCAGTTGGTATTGATGGAAATGTGAGTTTTCGATGAGTGTATTTTATCACTCAGAAAATTCAACATGATGCTGATAATATTAACCTTATTTTTTATTAAATTAATTTAAAACATTCACTGAACAAATTTTACCTTCATGAGAGTAAGTAAAAGTATTCAAAACACCTTTCTTAAAAAAGCACAGCTTTTAAAAATAGATGCAACTTGTTATAACTGTTTAACATGTAGCTTTTAGGCTTTCATAGTTAAACAACTTTATATAACTCATGCTGTCATTTTAAAATTTCAAATATGCATTGCATGTTTATTATGTGGCAGGCACTGAGCTAGGCGTCTGAGATATAATAGGAAACAAACTCAGATGAGTTTCTTACACTGATGGAACTTATGCTCTCTAGTAGAGGAAATAGAAAATAAATAATTACAAGATGAATGAAAATTAAAACTTTCATAAGCATTACAGAGGTGGGCTACCATGTACTTTAAGGGAGTAATTTTACTTAATCGGGAACTCAGGGGGGATTCTCTGGTGAGTTGTGAGGTCTGTATAGAAGAAAATCCAGTGAGGAGAGGAAGGAAGAATATTCTCTGCAAAGGATAGGATGTGCAAAGGTCCTGTGGAAAGAGTGTGCATAAGTCCTTCAGAGAACTAAAATAAGCCAATGTGTCTGAAGAATTTTCAGCAAGAAGAGTGTCCCGAGATGAAGCTGAAAGAATGGACAGGGCCAATATTCATGGCCTTATAGACAAGTTAAGGACTTTGGGCTTTACCCTTAAACAAACAAAAAGAATTTAAAGTATTCAAAAGTCATTCCAGTTGCAGGATGAGAATGGATCACTGATGGGCAAGATTTGGTATAGGTAGGCCAGATTGAGGGGCTATTATACTCCAGACAAGGAATGAAAGTCTGAATGAGACAATGGGGGTGGGCATAGAGGGAAGTGCATGAATTCAAGAGGTATTTAGAAAAGAAAATTGACAGGAGATAATTAGAAGATTGTCATAATGGTCCTTATTTCTTCATATTGCATATCTAACCACATCATAATATCCATTATAGCAGTAAAAGCACTGAAAGAGAGCCTGGTTTTAAAAAGAAAGTCACATTTCCATTGATGTCTTATTATTTTGAGTACTTTTAAGATATTTTAAAAAGATATCAGGCGGGTGGTTGGATGTATAGGTTTGGAACTCAGATGACAATTTTGAACTAGAGATATGATTTTGTGATTTACCTTCGTATAGTGGTGGAACTGGAGTAGGTCACCCAGCAAAAATGTTTAGAGTGAGAAGATAATAAGATTTAGGCCTACGACTTGACCTATCAAATCTAGTGTTTGAGTGAAGAAGGAGAAATTAATACAAGAGATGAAGTGCCAGAGTGAAGGGAAGAAATTTAGAAGACAGTGCTAATTTAGAAGACAGGATCATATGAAGACAATGCTTCAAGGAAAATGTGTTCAACACTGTTAATTGCTACTGGGACTATTTTTAAAAAGAATGAAGTGGAAAATATCCATTGGATTAACTGACAGGTGAATTACTCATGAACTTCAGGTAATTTTGGTGGCATAATTAGGATGAAAGCCAGCTGGGAAAAGTCAACAAGAAAGCAGAGGTGAGGAAATGTACACCATGGAAATGGTCAACTTCTAAGAAGTTTTTTTTTTGTTTTTTGGAAAAAGAAGGTAGACATAGAGCTGTGGCTCAAGGAAGATTTGGACAATAGGGAGGGGAGAGTATATGTTTAGAAGCTGATGGCAAAGATCAGTTGGAGAGGGTGTATTTATATTACTGAGTAAATTCTTATTGCATCTTGACATTTTAAAAAACTCTCATTTGGTCATTGGACATGTAAGCAAGAGTAATAAAGTTTCAGTTTTCTATAACATACTATAGTTTTTAAAATGCTTCCCTTTACAATCTTATTTTTATTCTTACAGTAATGCTGTTAGTTAATATTATTTTTATTTTTGCAGCACAGACTATTCCCATTGTCTTCAGTGTTGGGCCTTCCATGCTTACAAAGTATCTGAAAACAGTAAGCAAGAAGTAAATATTTGTTGAAGAGAAGGCTTAAAACTCATCATGTAAATGAGAAAACTGATGTCTTTAGAGATTAAGTTCATAGCTAAATTTACACAGTTTTTAGGAGCAATGTTGGGTCTTCTGACTCCAACTTTAGTCATCTTTTCATTTTAGACTGCAGCTACATTAGAGATAAAAATAATTTAAAACTTCAATCTGTTGGTTGGGTGTTCAGTAGCCAGTTTTTCTTTTCTAGAGACAATATTTCTAAAACGTTTAAAAGAGTAGCATTTGTAAGCAAAATCCAGCAACTATTCTGTTTTGTAAAACTTTATGCTGCTGGATAATTAAATTGTGGCCACACAGAGACACATAGGTTTGTGCAGCATTAAGACCATCAAGCAAATTCACTCTGAATTAGATTTTAGTACAATTCCTAAAAAAGGTTTAGCAAACTCAGTACAGGTCAAATAATAATTGAGGCATAACAAGACTTTTTAGACGTTTTCCACAATGTGCACTTATTTCTGGATAATATGAAATGAATTTAATGTTTTTTTCCCATTATCACTATAATGTAAGATGGGGGGATGAGAGAGAGAGAGACAGAGAGAGAGAGAGAGACAGAGAGACAGAGAAAGAGAGAGAAAAGATAATTTAAGAAGTCAAAAAGGATACCTTGGGTACATATTCAGGCCCAAATTATAAAATAAGATTAATCTGCAAAAATCTTATAATACTTCATGTATTCTGCCTTGAATACCGTTATTGATCCAAATTCTCATTGATTCATGTACATATTTTACATGGTAACATTTCAATTTACTAAAGCAACCTATTTGTATTGCTTAAATTATGTTTTAACAAAATGCTATATGTATATAGCATATGCTACAAGGCAGCAACTAATTCCCCACTCCTCCCATCTTTGAATACTCTTTTTCTCAAAAATTAATTTTCAAATCATTAACTATTTCTTCTGCTACTTAATATTACTTTTATAAATAATATAGTTTCTCTTTTATTACTGTGGTTTTAAATTTTAGAAATGATCTGGATTGTCTTTTAACTTAGAACTTTGAAAGGTCTAATGTCATTCTCATTTCAGTTCTTTACATTTGACTTTTAATATTGACTTGTTTTGGGAAGCACCCAGAACATTTTTAAAGCTATTCTACTTCAGATGACTGAAAGACGAGAAATTAGCTTTCTGCTGTGGAAGGCAAGGAATTAGCTTTAAGGCATTCTCCTCAAAGTTTTTACGCTCCACACCCTGCATTTTCCAGTTATTCACCACTAAGACAGATTTGGCTTTGCAATTTTTTTAATTATGTGCAGAAAGTTTGAGGAAAATTTATTTCAGATTTTTTTCTTGGATGCATATATGTTTGTAAAGAAAAGGCTCAGTAAGGGGGCGTCTAAAGAAGGTGAAGAGAATTTTTCAAAAAATGTTATCTGATAATATGATGAGTAGCCTGTGGTAAAATTTATGATGTAGACCAGAAGATTCCAACCCTGTATTAAAATCATATGCAAACATTCTAAAAAAAAAAAAAAAAAGAGAAAGAAAGAAAATCCAGTTTCCACATTCCAGATTTTTGATTCCTTAGCTCTCCAAAATACTATGGACAATTTTATATCTATCTATCTTGACGATTCTGATGAACAATAAGTCTTGTGAGATCTATCAGTCACTTAATTCTACAGGAATACGTAAAAAGGATAAATGTAATTTATTACTACTTGTTTCAGATGCTATTATTTCTTTACAATTTTTTCTTACCATCTGCCCTTGCTGCAGCTTTCCTACAGGAAGTATATACTTCTCCACCCTATTGATTTAGGAGTTACAGATGACTTGTTTCACCAATGGCACGTGGCCAGAGGTGATTGTGTGTCAGTTATGAGAGGTTTTAAGATCTATTGCAAGTGTCCACTTGAACGCTTGTGCTCCAGTACTCTGCCATGTGAAGACCTAACCTAACCCATAGTCTGGAGTCAAATACAGCAAAGTCAGCAGGCCCTTAGCCAAAATACAGTCAACCTGGAGATCCATGAGTGAGAAATACATGCTTGTATTTGTAAGCCGCTAGGATTTTAGTTTGATATTTATCATTATCAAAGCAACAACAGGAAACATCGCTGCCTGTTGGCTATTTTACTTTAAGTTTATGAAGCGATAACTTACGGGGTTGAGAGTTGTCTTAAACAAAATTACTCTAGCAAAGAACAATCCAAATTTCTTTGCCCAAGCCTAAAAGCTGCCCAAGTATGAATTTCGGGGAACTAGACATGGGAAAAATCCTCTGGGACTTTGGTGATATTAACCTCAGCAGAAAATTGCTTAAGTGAAAAATTGCATCTTGAGGCATCAATCTATTCTAACTTTGTATTCACAATAAGTAAATAAACTAGATTTTAAAAGAAACCATGAGGTGGAAACAGGTTTTATTTTCTTTAGTAACTCTACAACTATTAGTGCTAAAAATACAACTGCAGTTTTAATCAAGCATTGCTCACATAGCTTTATCTAAATTCCTACTTATTCACTAATTGGTGGCGGGGGGAGCCATCAAAAGAAGGTTTCAGAAAGTATCCAGATTAAAGCTTCTAAAGCTGGGCACAGTGGCTCAAGCCTGTAATCCCAGCACTTTGGGAGGCTGAGGCGAGAAGATTGCCTGAGTCGAGGGATTCAAGACCAGCCTGGGCAACATGGTGAGACTTTGTCTCCACAATAAATCAAAAAATTAGCCGAACGTGGTGGCCCGCGCCTGTAGTTCCAGTTACTTGGAAGATTGAGGCAGAAGAATCGCCTGAGCCCAGCAAGATGAGGTTGCGATGGCTGTGAGCGTGCCACTGTACTCCAGCCTGGGTGACAGAGTGAGATTCTGACTCAAAAAAAAAAAAAAAAGCCATAATTCTTTGGCTGGACACAGTAGATCATGTCTATAATCCCAGCACTTTGGGAGCCAGAGGTGAGAGGATTGACTGAGCTCAGAGGTTCGAGACCAGCCTGAGCACAAATGGTGAGACCTCGTTTCTGCAATAAGTAAAAAAAATTTAGCCAGGTGTGGTGGTGCATGCCTATGGTTCCAGCTACTTGGAAGACTGAGGTGGAAGGATCACCTGAGCCCAGCAGGTTGAGGCTGCGATGGCTGTGAGCATGCCACTGCACTCCAGCCTGGGCAACAAAGTGAGACTTTGACTCAAAAAAAAAAAAAAACTTCTAAAATTATAACATTTAAATACCAGTTTATGTAGCCAGCTTTATATGACTATAAAATTATTTTTTGTTTATTATAATAATCACTCTTGCCAATTTTTCTTGAAAATGTATTATATATTTTTATTACTTGCTATTTATTACTGCTTTTATTATTATTATTTCCTCTAACCTTAACTTTTGTCTCTGACTTCATTTATATTTCCTACATTGAAAGAATATTTTGTTTTGTTTATTATTATTTGTAATAGGTAACTCATTGGATTGTAAATGTGAACTGAATCTCCAACAAATCTTGGATTGGTGATTATCCTTTTGTTCTCATGGTTGAGAAATAATTAATCACCACATTATTTATAGAATGAAGACAAAGAATAAATAATAATACTATTAGCAACCACAGTTTGTAATTATTTAGTATTTTATATTTTATTTGTAGCTCCTAATCAATGAGTTGATTAAAAAATAAGAAATGTTACCACCTTAGACTGTATGTCAAGCTAGGTTTTAGGGCTGAGAAGGAAACTTATTCTAAAATTCCTTTTAAAATTTTTGTTTGATGAAGAAAACAAAATATAACAAAGAATCTAGAAAATTATACCATTTGTTGTCTATCATTTCACCACTTTACTTATAATTAGCTTTTGTTATTCTATGATATAGTCTATTGCCACAAAATATAATAAAACAAAAACAATGGTGAAATAGCATATATGCTGTGAGCTAGGTTAGAAAGTGGCTAAAATTCCTTCAAATTTCTGTTTCTTCATATCTAAATATGTGAGAATTTAATGAGCTAAAACATTTAAATGAATTCTGACGCATAACAGACCTCATTTATTGTAGCTACTTTACTACATATTTTTGCCTGAAAAAATTATTGAAAATAAAAAGATGACAAAGGAGGTGTTTGAAAGAACACATTTCCCTAAAATATTTGGAAGAAAATCCTGTAGTTAAAGGAGTTGTCCATCATAAGAGTTGACCAACTGTAATGAAATTATTCCTTTTTAGCAAAAAGTCCATGTATTGCTGTTAGAATTACCACTAATGATCAGTGAAAAACATAAGGTTCTGTAAAATTGTGATGGAAATTCCAAATCTCTGTAACCTCAATGGATACATCTAGTGGTTATTTTACATGAAAGTTAACCAGAAGTTATAAAGTGTTATAGTATATGTTTATAATGCTGTACATACTTGAACAATCAGAATTCAATGCTCTGAGCACGCCAGGTGGCAGACTTTGGGCAGAGTAACCAAAAAATAAAAAGTAGAAAATTTGTGAAAAAAGATTTGCTGGACTTTGTATTTTTTATTTTCTGCATTTATCTCCATTATTCTTTGAAACTTTACTAGAACAACAGTAAAGAATACAAGCACTGTAAATCCACAAAGAAAATAATAATAGCTAAAAAAAAGAAAAACTAGACAAAGTAAATTAGAGATTTTTACACATTCTAGAAAGATGGATAGTCTGTGCTGTCTTTTGGTAAGGGGCTGAATATTTCACTCATAGTTTCAAGCATGATAATTAGGATATATAGATATTTTAAAGACTATATATGAAGGGAGCATGTGTATATGTGTGTACATGTGTGTTGTTTGTCCAAAAAAGTAGTATGTAGTAGAGATCTCTATTTTATTGTATTTTTGTTAGGCTGGGGATACCGTAACTCAATAAATAGTGGTGCAAAATAAAACAAAACCCCAAAAGAATTAGGAATTGCATCATTGGACATGTTTTTTTTTTCAGGATGAAGAAAAACTTTATTAATAATGTTTTTCTAAATTTCTCTGAGAAGCCAGGTGTCTGTACAAAATCATGACAGTGTTAAAGTGTGTATTATATATGATGTAAAAAATGAGACAATTAATTTCGATTTGTTTCCACAGAATAAGTCATTTGATATTTCTGTACTTTTTATGGCAAATTAGTTTTGATTTTTGTAGATTATTATATTCTTTCTGAGTCATTGAAAGCTATTACTGACATGTATCAAACTGTGTTGAGGCATTGCCATTATGTTTAAAATATAATTTGCGGATAAAAGTAAAAGCATGAAGCTTGTCAAATATCCTTTTATTTCATATTGAAAAGAGGAAGCAAATGCTTTAATGTTGAATTATTGTAAGACCGAGAAGTCAGTGGAAAAAATGATGTCTAATAAAGGAAATGTTATTTCAATATTTGCAAGGGAACTATAGTACAGTTTACTAATGTTTTTTCTATGTGGTTATTCTCTCCATCTTGGGAACACAGGAAAAATCTGCTTCCCAGAGCCCTTTGCAGTTATGCAGGGGCACGTGAGTAGGCCTAGCTGTGAAACGTAAGTGAAATTAATGCGTCTTCTTACTGACTAAGACGTTTAAGAGCAAGCCATGAATCTTTCTAATCTCTATTCTTCTTTGGCAGTGGCCATGGAGGCCATTTATTGCAATGATGGTACTCCAGAAGTGTCCTGAGTCACCACCTAAAGGAAAGCAGCTCCGGAAAGACATTTAATTGATGCCAGACTTTGCATAAGAAAGTTTTTGCTGCTTAGGATCCTTTTGCTGCAACTGGTATTCACTTACTCCAACTAAAAGGGATATGCCTTATTATGCAAAATATGAGTGTATATTTTAATTTTGTTAAACAGAACCATACTTTAAGATGTCAGAGATACTATTTAAACGATCCCTATGATAACTGATTTTTTTTTTTTTTTTTGAGTTGGAGTCTCACTGTCGCCCAGACTGGAGTGCAGTGGCCGCTCCCGGCCACTGCAGCCTCGACCTGCTGGGTTCCAGCGATCCTTCCGCCTCAGCCTTCTAAGTAGCTGGAACTACAGGCACGTGCTACCACGCCCGGCTAATTTTTGATTTATTGTAGAGATGAGGTCTCGCCAAGTTGCCCAGGCGGGTCTCGAACCCGCGGGCTCAGGCAATCCACTCACCTCAGCCTCCCAAAGGCGCGGGATTACAGGCTGAACCACCAAGCCCGGCGATAATTGATTTCTTTAATTAAAAAACTGTTTAAGTGGTAAATAAGCACCACTTAATTTACATGACTTACAACTGATAAATCAGATCAAAAAAGTATATGATTAAATAATTAAGAGGTTGGAGTGTGAATTATAATATTTATTGTTTAATAATAGAAAAGTTGTGAGTGTGTGTGTATGTGTGTGTGTATCTGTGTGTGTGAGAGAGAGAGAGAAGAGAGAGGGTATGTGTGTATGTGAGTATTTAAAGAGAAAAGTTAATGTTAATAAGTGGTCAGATTTTTTTTTTGAGTAATTATTAGGTCGCATAATTTGCTACAACAATTTGTGAGTTGAAAGTATCATAAAATATAAAGAAACCAATAGCATCATCAACATCATTATCATCTCCATCGAAACCTTGCTTCATTTAGGGTCTCAGGGCTGGCTGTGCCCTTCAGAGGGATCTATATGTATTGCTCCACTGGTTGATATGATAAGATAGTAATTCAGTTAATCAGTCAACTGAAGGTACTTGCAGTGCATGGTACTGAGAAACCTATTTAACTGATTTGCCTGTTAATTGACAGTTCATTCCCTTGGTTGCCATAATAAACTGTTTTGTTTTGTTTTTTTTCCTGTCTACTCATACACCCTTAATATCATCTTTGCCCTGTTGTGGAAATGTGTTTATCGCAAGGGACAATCTACTTTTGGATTTGTAGTAAGTTCCTCAAATCCTAAAGATGCAGCCTAGGAATATGGATTTTAGACTTAAGACAGCATTAGAATGCTAGTTTTACCATAAATTAGCTAAGTGATTTTGGACACATTTCCCAACTGAGTTGGTCTTCAGTTTCCTCATTTCTATACTGCAGTCAAAATTTATGCTTGATTTAGTGACCAAGTAGTGTAGATGAAAATTATGATTCTTGCCTTAATAGGCTTTAAAAATCTATTTTTAGAAGGTGGATTATTTATAGTAATAGCTGATAATAATACCAAACAATGTATATAAAGAATACTGGGGCCAAATAAACATAGGTTTAAATACTGGTTCTGCTATTTACAGTTTGGTATTTTCATCTGTAAATGGGAATCACTATAAAATAAACCTGCTAAAAAGGTTAAATGAAATAATGTATGTGAAGTGCTTTGTAATTCCTTTCAATACAGTGGACACTCTGTGGAAATGAACAGGGCAATCCCTGAGAAGGGGCTGTAGATGCCAGGGCAGGTGGGAGTGGGGTAGGGGAAAAACTTTGAAAGACAGCAGAAGTGTAGACCCATAAGGTCAGAAACTGCACCAGTCACTCAGCTCCTGTGGTCCATAGCCCCATATCTGATAGATAACACCCAGCCAACATGTATGTGTTAAATGAATAAATACAAAGGTGCACATTCTAGACATTGCGTATAGAATAATATGAGTCACAAAAATAAAAAATATGTCTCAAAATATATTCAGAATTAAAAGAGCTTACCAAAACATTTTTAAGTGGAAAAGGCAGGAATCCTTGAAAATGACAAAATATTGGCACTTGGGGAAAGAAAAAAAGTTAAGAAGTAATTATCTGGCTTTTCACTTATTCTTACAAACAGAAATGGTTTATTTTCTCTCAGAGATGTTTTATTCATTGGTATCAACTGGCAGCTACAAAATGCAATCTGGGAAACTAGCCTTGTGGATACTTGTTACACCAGCTGGGCAAGGTTACTGCATTGAAACATCTACAATCTTTTCTTTGTGGGATAGTTAGGGACTTTGAGTTGTTTATGCATTGAATCACCCAAATAGAAACGACAGAAAATTAGAGACAAATGAGAATTTGTTCTCTGTTTCAGAGTGTAATCACCACTACTCTCCTCTCTTTTTGTTTATTGTCTGAAATCTCTTTGTATCAGCTATTAACAAGGTTAATGCTCATTCATCCTCTCTTTCTCCCATACAAATCTATTTTCACCCTAAATCTGAGGACTAGAGGACAAAGCTGACCACATAGATTGAGTTGTAATGTACTCTACCATCTTAGCCTTGGCTGGGGAATAGACCAGACTCTTAGGACTAGTCATACTGCCAGCTCAGATTCAAAGAGTGAATGCATAGACTCTCCTGATGGTAGAATCCGCATTGTCACATTGTAAGAGTAAGAGTAAGGATGCAAGGAGAAAAAGTATTTATGGTTTTTTTACATTCTTCTACAGTCAGCCTTCTGGTCATATTGGTCATAAATATTCATTTTATTTCTCCATCTAGCAAACTGAAAAGACTCATTCAATTATGGCACTAAGCTCAAAAGTCTATAATATTGATCTTGTAATTTTCAACATATACAAATGTGGTTTCTTGGATGTGATTTCTGTTGACCCATAGACCTATGATCTAAAAGGACTAGTTATTGTTTTTTACACACCCAGTAATGAGAATTATTGTTTTTTACACACCCAGAAACTATATAACTGCTATAAACACTTTCATTTAAAAAATAAGGAAAAAAGGAGAGGTGTGTAGCAGTCACTGCTTTCTAACATTTCTAGGGGAGACTAAACATGAGAAAAGTTTTATTTTTCAATCCAGCAAGTCTTGGCTGGTCTATATTTCTTCTCAGTTCTGCTTATAAACTAAAAATTCTTTAGCTTGCCTCTGTTTTCTCCTATCTTCTTATATACAAGGACCAGTCAAAAGGCACTTTTATCATTCTTTTTGGAGATCTTCTTAGCTACATCCTAAATTCATCAGGTTTATTTTCCATTTCCCAAATTATCACATGCAACAGTTTTTCCAATTGTTTCACAGTGGTCAAACGTGAGTCTTCAATTTTCCAATGTGCTATGACTATTTTCTCACCACCTTTTTAGCTTCTACTTTTTTCTTACCATTTTTCCTAACGTCCTTGATATTTTTCTTGTAGTCTAGTCCCAGAGCCAATGACACATGTTTTAGTAAAACACGTTTGCTAAAGAAGGATTTCATTTTAGGAGATAAGTTATATATCAATTATATTTTCCTGAATAATAAATTATCTCACAGTGTAATGACTTAAAATAACAACCAATTTCTAGATAAGCATAGATTATTAGCTTACTCTGTGTGATAGGAACTGGGCCTGTTCTCAGTGGGGGAGTTATTCTGCTACTCCTAATTAGACTCACTTGTGTGTGTGTGGTCAGCTGGTTGTCAATGGCCTGCTTACTTGGCAGGTGGTTAGGGCCCCAAGTCATGTGTCTGTTAGCCATGTGTCTGTTATCATTTAGCAAGTTAGTCGAGGTGATTGCTGGATTTCCAAAGGCAGGATGAGAGAGAAAGTTCAATGCACATGAATTTTTCAAATTTCTGCTTCTGTCACATTTGCCAATGCTCCATGGACTAAAGAAAGTCACATGGCCAACCTCACATTTAATGAGTGGAGAAGAGCTCCAAGCCACACAGCAAAGGAGTATGCATCTAGAAATGAGAAGAATTCATGGCCATATTGTGATCTATTGCACCCTTCTCACCTTACTTCATTCTAATAGATGGATCTTTTGCTTTGGTTCTAGTTCTTTAGTTGTCTGGTCACTCTGATGAGCCCTCCAGGTACTTGTAGAGAGTTTTCCCTGTCTCTGTATCCAATGACTGTCTTGCTCTGTGTTATTTTTGAGTATAAAATCTCACCCTGTAATCCAGGACACCAACTGCAGAGTTGCCACATAGACCCCAAAGTCTTGATTCTTCAGCTAGATAATCACATCCACAATGCTTTCTTTCTGTGACCATGGTGAGGGCTGACAGGGGCAGGAAAATGAGCTATGGAGAAGCAAGCAACCACTGAACATAGTTCACTTTCTAGATCTCACTATCCTAGAGGGTATCCTAACCATAAAGCAAAGCAGATCTGAATTGGGTAAAAGAACCACAGAAAATGAGATGGAATCATTGTCTATTCGCAGAAGACATAAAACTAATAGAGTGGAGTAGCATCTGACATTATTATATATCAGTACCCTAGGCCAAAACAAAGGTTTAGAATCAAGTTTTGGGGGAAAACTTGAAAGTGGGGTTTGAATATCTGATAACTTACAAAATATGGATACTGCTATTTGCTGTACTATTAGATTGAGCCCTACCTGAATCCTGTCCATCTGACTGCATGTCTACAGACTATCTTAACAACAACTCAGATGGTTTTCACAGATTCTGACCTGAATATTCCAGGTTATCTCCTCAGTCTTCAGGGAAGTCATTCAGAGTTGGGTAGACAGATCACAAGTCAGTCATCAATGAGTACAAGTAGACCTTTCTTTTCCTTTACCTTAGTGTGTGGTACAAATTTTAGCTTCTTTTTTTTCCTTGACAAATTTTGTGAAAAGGTTGGGAAGAATTGATCTATGTAGTTCAACAAAAATGTATTGACTACCTATTACAATATTTTTGCACGCTGATAAAGATTCTTTGCTTGGCCAAACTTTAGTAAGGCTTCTGAACCCTCTTCTGGGCTCAACCGTACACTTACTTATAAAAATAGTTTTAGCAAAGAGTCTTGCAAAGTCAGTGCAGCAAAACCTCCCACCCTCTATATCTGATCACACTTAATATATGATAAGGTCTTTCACCTCCCACCATCCCCCAGGTGATGTCTGATCACTTTGGCCTGTCTTCAGCAAAAATCCTTTTAGGTTGGTTTAGACAGAATCTTACTCCTAATGTTTTCTCATAGTAATTTTTCATCCGCCGATCCACACCCTTTTCTTTGGCTATACATTTCTATTTTTTTCCATGTTGTATTCAGCGTTGAATGCACTCTCTCTTCCCCATTACAAAACTTTGTTGCAGTGATCTTTGTACGTATTTTGACGATAGTTTTTCCCCTTGATAATCCTGAATAAAGTCTTCCTTACTGTACTTTAACAACTATCCTTGAATGTTTTTAAAAATAAACCCACATTTATATGTAAAATCTCCCTAGTAACATACAAATTTTAAGGGACAGGGTCCATACATTATTCATTTCTGTATTTTCAGTTCCTTAAATAGTACCTGACTTGTCTGGTGTTCATTATACATTTTTAAGATAAAGCATGTAGACATATACTGGAGGTACAATCATGAATATAACATGGTCTTTATGCTTGTGAGCCTTGTGAATGGGAAGAAAAGTTTTCAGTCCATATCATCCTCTGGCTGCATGTGGTCTCTGGGAATCATGCATGATATAGAGCAGGGAATGTGATTTATAGTGATTCTTCTGATACTTCCTAGTGTTTTCAATAGATCTCAAGATAATTTTTATGCAGTAGCATTCATGTGGCTTTCCTAGAGGCTCAAGTAGGCAGGTAGAAGGGGATGTTTCAGCTTACATGCCTGATGATCATCCTCTATTGAGTTAAGAGGAATGTACCAAGTCTATTTTATTACAGGTTAAAGGTTGTGCTTTATCCACCATTACAGAATCATTCACACAGAATCATTTTAGTCAGACCAATTGCCTGCCAAGTAGAATGACTGAGACTGACTGATCTGAGCACAAATTATGGTGTGTAATGGTTTTTCTGCTTCATGTGCAGAAACAGCCTCCAGCTGGATCTAGTTGAGCCAGACTAAATTGCATTTGATTCATTGGTTTTGCTGCGATTGGTCTGTATAACAGTATGGCAGCGATCCAGAACTGCAATCCTTTTGTTCACATGACATTAAAATGATTTGTAGTAAGTTAGAAAGACAGAATCTTTTGGTCTCATTTTTATTTCCTCTGGTCATGTCAAATCATAAGAATACCATTATACCCACACGTTGAGAAAGTTTAACACCATCTATGCATGTTGAGCCATAGTATCACCTTGAGAGAATGTTTTATCTAAAGTTTATTTTGCTCTAAATTGGTATATTACATGATGTGATCATTATGTGCCATACATTATGCTTTGTGCTTTTTAATCATTAGCTCTTTAAATCTCATAAAAATATTATCAAACTATGTATTATTAGCATCATCCTAATTAACAGCTGATGCCACTTGGATTGGAGAGGTTAAGTAACATGCCTGATGTCATATAGCTACTAAGTAGTGGGTGGAATTTGAGCTCAAGCAGCTAGAGATCACAATTAGTGCTGTTACCTATTAAGCTTACTGGTTTTTCCCACCTTTCTCTCCCTCTCTCTCTTCCTCCTTCCCCCATCCCTCTCTCTCCCTCTTTCCTTCCCTCTCTCCCCCCTCCTTTCCTTCCTTCTGTCCATCCATCCTTCCTTCCTTTCAATTCAACAGTTACTTCTTGAGTATCTTTTCTTTTTATGTAAACATTTATCTAGGATGGTGATTTATTCTGTGCCAAATATTCTTTTAAACACTATGCACTTAAATATTTTAAAAGTATGTATTTCAGACTCTTAAAGACTTTATAGACAAGTGAAAAATAATTATGTAAATAAAACTTACATCAAAATATGGTGAATGCTCTAGAAGATTATAATAGCATTCTAACATAATATTCTACTATGATGTGTCTGATAGTTTAGAATTAGAACAATATAATCTCCATGAGGTCAGGTTTAATGTCAGTTCTCTTCAGCAACTATTCCCAGACTAAGAATACTACTTCAAACCTGTAAGGTGCTAAAAAAAATACTTGTTGACTGAATCATTGACAGCATCTCACAAAGGAGATGACATTTGACTTGACCCTGGCCTATAGTAAATTCTCAAAAGTGTCAAAAAATGTTTAACTTAATTATCAAACATTTATCTAGGATAGCAATTTATTATGTGCCATTATTATTTAAAACATTTTGCATATATGAACATAAATAATTCTCATAAAAATTATCATTTCCATTTTCTAGATGAGAACATAAATTTGCAGAGAGGTTGAATAATTTGCTACAGCTAGAATGTGACAGACACGGGACTCAAACATGTGCTGTCTGGCTCTAAAATCTAGGCTCCTAACCACCACTTCATGTCTCCTTCAAGCAATAGAAGCTCCAGGTCACCTTCTCTGGTGGCTTGACATCCAAAATACACATTTCTCCTCTCTCTTTCTAAGTATTCTGTCCTTTTGTCTTGAAATATATGAAGAGATATTTTCATCTCCATTTTATTAAAGATGAAAAATTGGAATTCATGCTTTTATGATTTAACTAATATAAATACAAATAGATGGATTTTATTTGGTTTTTGGTAAACTCCTGTCACAGTTGTGTGTACACACACACGTAGTGCTGTAGTGTGTGCTCCAGGATTTTGGTGCTTTTATTCCTACCTGGTTCCTATATATAACTTCACACACATCAGAACAAAGTCAAGCATAAGGCATAGTAAAATGGAAGTGGTCCCTGACTTGTGGTTTATAGCTTTAGTATTGGAATAAATGCTGCCTGGCTGTATGACCTACTGGTTCTGGGAAAAAACTTAAAATCAGGGAAAACTTTGTTTAAACGAAGGATTTTCTAATTCTAAGTATATAACTTTGAGCAGGTTATCTAACTTCTATGGGTCTATTTCTCTGTCTGCATAACAAGAGACAATAATGCCAACTTTATGTAATTTCATGATTCAACGTATATGAAATGTTCGGCACTGTACCTGGTTCAGTAAATGATGGCCATTAAAATAGTTCTAATCATGGAGAATTATTGTCCTACCTCTGGACATTTCTCACTATCCTGTCTTAGTAAACTATCCTTGGCTTTGTCTCTAAGCAAAGATTGCTACCTTCATCTGTTTTGGGCTTTGTAGTAAGACTTTCTAAAGCTGGCTTCTCAGGCTTCAGCTACTTTAGCCTTCATAAAAATGCCATGCTTAACCCATCCTGTTGATTATTCACCGGAAGATGTAAACATTTTCTGTTCTGAATTTCATAGCTTACTACATTTTGATCTCCTCGCCTACGTCAAATATTTTTTTTCCTCTCTGACATATTCCTTTCCTCATAGGGACACAACTCACTATTCTTGTATTCTATGTATTTTATGCATTTAAATATACATAGTATTTCTTCTCATCTGAGGAATGTTTCTCTTATTCTTTGTAATTTAGTCTTGCAAATTTAGATCTAAAGCTGGTCTCCTATATTGGGTTTCCTCTGATAGGTCTAGTTCATTTTCATTGATCCTGTATTAGTTGATGTTCAATAGAAAAATATAGCCATGGGAATGATACAAAATATGGGATCTTTTAAAATACAAATTTTATCTTACATAATTGAAAGAGTTGGTTAAACACTTGACATATCGCTGTTAGCTCTATATCTGGTTCTGGGAATGACATTAGAAAAGCTGACACTAAAGGGGGAAAGATAGACAGGAAGTAGACACAGGCAAGAGAACCCACAAGTCAATAGAACCCATGAGGACAACAGAATTCACAGGTCTCTTACCACCAACAAGCCTTTGGTTATGGGGTGATCTGAAAAAAGGCTGGTACTCCATTACAGAGTTAGACAAGC
The DNA here is from genome assembly GCA_963574415.1 of Tarsius wallacei. Lineage (NCBI taxonomy): Eukaryota > Metazoa > Chordata > Mammalia > Primates > Tarsiidae > Tarsius > Tarsius wallacei. The sequence goes on along the minus strand of CAUYQG010222944.1, from coordinate 19,914 downwards.
ACTGGTTAAGACTAAGAGAAGCATGTAAGGAGGCTGGAGAAGCTGTGAGTCTGGCTGCTACTACCCTATGCTATTCACATGAGCCAGATCATTGGCAATCACTGTGAGTGGCAATAGAGGCCTAGCACTAGCATTGACCTTTTAAGCATAAACTAGACTTGACTGCTGCTTCAATTTTACTTTTGAAACCTCATGCCTGATGTTTTCGTGCCTCACACTAACCAAGAGCCATGGAGATAAGGAGACTCTGGGAAACTTAGGCAAATTGGCACAGTAAAAATCCTTTACATTCTACCCATTGCAACTTGTCATTCATATATGAGGACTGAGAGTTAAATCCGGGAACTCATCCTAGAAAAAATGCTACATACCTCATTGCTGAATATCACTGTGGTCACCTTTGAAGTACTCCCCTTGGGAAGCTATGCACCAATACCAGTGCCTTGTCCACCTGTCAAAGCAATTTTGGAATTCTTTTTTGAAATGCTCATCAGAGCTGTCATATTGCCCTTGATGTCCTGAATGTCATAAAAATGTCTTCCTTTCAATATTTCTTTTATCTTTGAGTAAAGAAAAAAGTCATTGGGGGAAGATCTGGTGAGTAAGGAGGGTGTTCCAACACAGTTATTTGTTTACTGGCTAAAAACTTCCTCACAGACAGTGCTGTGTGAGGTGGTGCATTGCTGTGATGCAAAAGCTCCTTGAGGACCATTTTTGCACACACCTTTCCCATACCAAGATTTTCAGTTAAGATTTTCCTGATGTTTATCAATGTTTATTTGGTCTGCTATGCTTCTCACAGTCAGCTGAAGATTTTGACACAAAATTCCATGAATTTTTGCAGTGTTTTTGTCAGTTCTGCTCATTACTGGCCATCCTGACCTTTATTTATCAGTGATGGTTTCTGTACCCTCAGAAAAACATCTAATCCGTTTGCACACTGCCGTTTTCTTTGTGGCATTATGCCCATAAACATGGACTAACATGTCCCTGATTTTACTTCCACTCTTTCCAAAGTTAACAAGAAATTTTATGTTTGCTCATTGCTGCAATTTAAACTCTGACGTTCTCACAACAACTCTGATGGCCATTCCAGAAAAAGAGTTTCAAAATTACTTTGAAGGGTGGTCTAGGTGCTGGTGTCAGTGCATGGCTTCCCACGGGAAGTACTTTGAAGGTGACTATAGTGATATTCAGCAGTGAGGTATGTTTCACTTTTTCTAGGATGAGTTTGAGAACTTAACTGACAACCCTCATATACCTCTTTTAACCATTCTTAATATAACTTCCCAATAAAGACAACAGAAAAATGATGCTTCTGCCTAACATGACATAGCTATTACTCCCAAATCTAAGAGTTTTTTTTCCACATTGGAGGACATAAATTTTCTTTTTTATTTTTTAGCAGAATCATATTTCTCCTTTTACAGTCTGTAACTTATGTCAAGATTTATTTCTATTAACACTTTTTTTCTTACATTAGATGCTAGAATAGAAGAGGAAAGGAAAAAGTGGTTAATATATACATAAATATATTCTGAATTACAGGCATTCTCTTTCTTACTCCTCATTGTGTAGGGGCAACATAGCTTATTCTGGATTCTCAGAATTAATCACCCTTGCAATTACAATTACTTCTTTTTCTTAATTTGTTGATTCATGGCCAAAGGAGTCCAATGTGTCCAAGTAGAAGTCTCAAATTTAAGTGTAATGAAATACTTATTGTGTCACTTAGAAGAAGCTCCATTTTCTTGGAAACTAAGACTTTTAGAGAAAAAAGGTCCAAAGTTTTAGGATTGGGAAGCAAAATTTACTTGGAGTAATAATATAAGCAGCCACTTCCATTTTCATCCTTAACTCCAAGACTCTTAAATTCTGCCTATGGAAGAAACAGCTGATTGCAGATCCGGCTTGCTAATTTGCTAGTTGCTGATTTAGAGCATATCCTAAGAACATGACTCAAACCTGTCAAAATTTTGTCACACAGCTGGTGCTGTGACTGAAACTTCAAAAGGTCATTCCACCATTCTATCAGGCCAGCTGCTTCAGGGAATGGGAAATATGGAAGACAAGTGAATTACAAGGACCTGAGTCAATTATCACACTTCATTTGCTGTAATATGCGTTCTTTGTTCAGAAACAATGCTGTGGCAAATACCAAGATGTGTAAAAGGAATTTCTTGGGTTCACAGATGGAGGTTTTATTGGAAAAACTGCAGGCAGAGATGGGAAATCAGTATCCAGAATGTGTTGGTTCCAGTGAAAACAAAGCCTTATCCCTTCCATGATAGAAGTGATTATTTGTAATCAACTTTCTAATCGGTGACTGACTGATCCCCTGGAGAATGGTGTTATATTGAAGTTGGTAGATTAAATTCACAGCAGTGGCTGTAGCCATTGCAACAGTGACTTTAGCAGATGGAAAACACTCATTTTTGCCACAATGGTTATTCTGTTCATAAGCCCATTGGCTGGGGAAAGAGGCTGACTAATGTCTACTGAACGAATAACCTTGCCTAACTGATTATTAAGATCCTCCTCTGGTAAGAATGCTTTTTGGTGAACATTTGCATTTGACACGTATATCTTCACACTTTGTGCATTCAGAGAGATTCATTCACATATTTCTTCTCCAGACCTCTTTCAACAACTGTGTTTATCAAGTTCCTAATCATTAAGCCAAATCATTAGATATTGCTTCTAAATCTCTGTAAATTCACACTTTTGGTCATCTCTCCTTTCAAGCAAAATAAGTGACCAGGTATATTGCTCAAAGTTCTGACACTCTGGTTATGTTTTCCTTTCACTGCTCTTCAGGGATAGACCAGGGAGTGGCTGTGGTGTTTATAACCATTCTCTTTTGGGTTGTGCCAGTGTATTATGTAGAAATATCTGTAAAACAGGCCCAATTTGTTCTTTCTTAATCAACTTTCCATGAGGCAATAGGGAAGGAAAATGGGTCATGGGCTTTTGGGCCACTTGTTTATGTAACTTGTGCCTTCAAAACTGAGCTAAATCTTATATCTATCATTTTTTATTTGATATGGCATGATATCATGCTCTCTCAAGATAATGGGTTGGTGGGTCAGACAACACCCAGATGGACAGTTTAGGTGGTAAGATAATTTGGTAGCCAATGGTTAGGTATTGAGTTCCTACTAAAGCACAGTAGCAAAGTAAAGGCTAGTTTTGTTTCAACATCCCAAGAGTCTACTCTGTGAATGTAAACCATTTTTAAGGACTGCCAAAGATTCCATACGGTCTTCCTATTTGACAAAGTCAATTCTCATGGATCCTGTAGCCCAAATAATGCAACAACTTTCTTGGCATTCTGTACATTTTGTAAGGTCTTCACTTGCTCTTGGATCCCCATCAAAACTGACTTTTTAATTCCTAGGTAAATGGATCAGAGTAGCATGTCCAGTTGAGGTATATTTTGCATCCAAAATTCAAAGAAGTCCAACTAATGCTCTTGCTTTAGCAGTGAGAGAGGTCAGGTGCAGCAACTTGTCTGTCATTTTGGAAAAAATATCTTGATATTGGATCCCTAAAAATTTAATGAGGTAGAACTCTCCTTGAGTTTTTGTGAAATTTAATTATTCTCCATTGGCTAAGATGTTTATAAACACTGTCTAGAGTAGTTGCAACTACTTTCTTATCTTGCCCAATTAGCTAAATGTTATAAATAAATGGGTCATTATGGTATACTACTGAATATAGGGGCAATCAAAGTCCCTCTAGACTAGATTATAGCATGAGACTGGAGAAGCAATATAGCCCTGTGTTGGGATAGTGATGATGTATTATTGGTTTAGGCAGATGAAAGTAAACAACTTCTGATGGACTTTACTAACAGGTTTGGAGTAAAGAACATTTGCCAGATCACTAGCCCTATACCATATGCCAAAGAATATGTTGATTTTTCTCTAGTAACAGAACCACATCTGAAAGAACAAATACAATTGGAGTTACCATCTGGTTAAGTTTATGGGCATCTACTGTCATTCTCCAAAATCCATCTGTCTTCCACACAGGCCAAATAGACAAGTTAAGTGAAATGTAGTAGGAATCACTATCCTTGCACTGTTAAGTCTTTAATGGTGGCACTAATCTTGCCAATCCCTCTGGAACATAATATTGGTGTTGGTATACTATTTTGGTGGTCTAGTAGCTTCTATTTGGCTTTTCCTGGCATAATCTGCTTTTACTCCTGAAGTCAGAAAAACAAAGTGGGAATTCTGCCAGTTGCTGTGCATATCTATTCTAATCATGCATTTTGAAATTTGGGAAGCTACCTACAGGGTGAGTTTGGAGGTTCACCAGCTCACTGTGAGGTAGACCAAGCTAAAACTCCAGTGATTTCAGACTTCCATCAACTTCTGTTACTGGTATATCAAGTTGACATTTTAGTTTCCAAGAATTAGCCACAATTTAGATCTAATGAGTAGCAATCCCTCAAAAGTCTGATTAGTTTCTCTTCTGAAAATGTACAATTACCTTGTTAAAAGAGTTTTACATCTTTTTGAGAGGAGATCAGAAATTTATATTATAAAATTTCATCTGTGTAATAAGGTTCTCCTTTAAGGGTTCCTGGCCTTTCCTCCATTTAAGGAGCTCAGGGTTCACATCTGGAAATTTGTTGATGATCATAATTCTTCAATTGTAATAATTTAAGTCAGGCTTCTATTCACTAGACCTAGAAGTTTTCTGCATATACAAACAAAGTAAGACGTTAATATGCTGCTCATCCATTTTAGTTATAGGATTCCATTATCAGCTAACTATCTAGACTGTTTTGACTCTTGCTTTGACTCAGTTGCCATTAAACTGTGAAATTGTGAGATCTGGTTAAACAATTTATGTACAGCTGTTGTTTCTGGGTCTGAAGGTAGCAGGGCAGGCAATAAAACACAAAAACAAAAAATTAAAAGATAGATATGAAGTGGAATAACAAGGACAAATTGAATTAGCAAGGATGAACTGGGACATACATTGGTCTCTCTCCACTTCCAACTAAACCTTCAACTTCCATGATGTCAGTAACCAGCCAGGGAAGTTGATATCCAGGATTAGTAGAGCTAATGGAGATCTGATGGAAGTTTGAGGTGTTGCAATGCCAACTGCTGTACCAATTGCTGTAAACACTAACCAAAAATTTATTGACAATGAAGAAGGTGATTCAACAGTGGCTGAAGAAGCATTTGGTGCCCAGCCCTGACTGTGTATAATGAGAATATGGTTGCTTGTCTCAGTCAAGAAAGTGTCTTTTGTAAACCACATTAATAGGAAGGTGTCAAAGCAAAAAGAGTATCAGACAATATTAACAAGGCAAGGAATATTTTATTCAAAAGGTGAGAGAGATCAGAACTCAGCCCGAGGTAAACTCCGCTGAAACAAATGGTGGGAGAGCTTTTAAGAGCTGGATGTGGAATGGGAAATCGTAGACCATCTGTGTTTGCTGGTTGGCCTTATCCAAAGAAAAAGTAAACTTTCTTCTAATTTCATGACAGGAGGAAATTTTGTAAATTGGAGCAAGGTTCCCATTGAAGTTAGGCACCTATCTTTTCACAGAGACTAGGAGATAGAGATGCTATCTTCCTTAAAGATGACATTTCAAAAGGATATGGCTTCTATGTCCTTGAGAAAGACAGTCTTTGGTTGTAAAACTGGCAAGAAACTTACATTTCAAAGGGGCAGAGAAAAAATTTACAATTAAAATTTTTAAAGTAAATACTCTAAGAAAAGAAAGGCTAGGAGCAGAGTCAGGAGGAAACATGTCTAAAGTTTAGTCAAGCTGAGAGACCATCTTGGTTTCAGGAAAGGGAATTCTAGAGAATTTAATTTTACTTTAGCTAAGTTGATACAGTATCAGTCCAGCACAGTGCCCTTTTTCTAAACTATTGGTGTTATTCTTCCTTTAGTATATTTATTTATTTTGTTAAGATACTCTATCCAAACCTGGGAAATAAGATAAAAGACTGATCACGTGAACCCTAAATGTCATATTGGAGCACTGTCATAAGTCTATGTGGGGATTATTGAATTCTCACCATTGTAAATTAAAAGCAGATATAAACCTATGTGATGGATGAGTGTGACTGTGTTTCAGTTAATTTTATTTTAAAAAACAGGTGGTGGGTTTTTGGCCCAATGGTTATAGTTTGCCAACACTGCTTTAGAGGAATGCAGTTTTGTTTAATTTACCATTTACCACAGATTAAGACCTAGACTCTATAAAGTGAAATATTAACTTATAAATTGGTATGGTGTACATGATTTTTATCTAAAAGAGGTGCAATAGTCTCCTGACCACATGAACCTTAAGTGTCATAGTAACCCAATAGAAAAGATAACCCCAAATGTTACAGTTTAAGTGCGCTATAGGATATTAACCACTTTTTTATCTTTAAATTTTTTATCTTTATTGTTATATATTCAGGGAATACATGTGTGGGTTTTTGCATGGATAGTTGAGGTAATAGTGAGTTTTGAGTTTCTAGAATTCTGTCACCTGAATAGTGAAGACTGTACCTAATAGATTACATTGTAATCATATTTCAGGATTCCCTCTTTCATTAACTATAAATACTTCCATCTTTCCTTTACTATTTTGAACCACTTTACCAACTCTTATTTTCTTCATTATTTTCTTAAATAAATCTTTGATGCATTTTAACTGTGTATTTTCAGCAAGCTCAAATTTTGAACTTTTGAAAACCATGCTTTTCTTTTTTTAATGTTAGAGTTGTGGGGTACACATGAGGATTTACTACATAAGTAAGTTGCATGCAAGTAAAGTTTGGACTTGTGGCTGGCCCTCTGTCCCACTGATAGTGGCTCAGATACCCACTGTGTTGCCACATGCCCCTTTCCTATTCTTTCTCCCTCCCCAGCAGTGTCCAGTGTCTGCCTATCCCATCTCTGTGCTAGTATGACAAGTGTTCAGGGCCTGCTTATAAGTGAGAACATGTGGTATTTATTTCTGGGATAGTTCAATAAGTATGATGGTCTCCAGATGCATCCAAGTTGCTGAAGGCCATGATTTTGTTCTTATTTAGGGCTGCACAATATTCCATTGTATATATGTACCACATTTTCCTTATTTAGTCTACTTTTGATGGGTATCTGTGTTGGTTCCATGTCTTTGCCATTGTGAATAGTGCTGCAATAAATGTGTATGTGAAAGTGTCTTTTTGGTAGAGTGATTTATGTTCTCCTGGATGTATTCCCAGGAGAGGGATTGCTGAATCATATGGAAGGTATTGATCAATTGACCCTCCATATGATCCAGCAGTCTCCCTTCTGGGAAGATACCTGTAGGAACTCAAATCATTCTATAAGAAAGATACCTGCACACACATGTTTTTTTGCAGTAGTATCCACTATAGCAAAAACATGAAACCACCAGTGCTGCCCATTGAAAGTAGATTGGATTTTAAAAATGTGGTACATATACACAATGGAATATTACACAGTAATAAAGAAGGACAAAATTATGGACTTGGCAGCAACTTGGATGGATTTGAAGTCTATCATACTCAGTTATCTATCACAGAAACAAAGAACTGAGTACTACATTTTCCCATTCATAAGTAGACCCTGAACACCTATCATAATACAACAAAAAAGGGATTGGCAGTAGTGGGACACTTCCTTGGGTTGGGGGAGCACATAATATCAATAAGGGTGACTGATCCTAACCTAGGCAAAGTGAAGTCCAATTGGGGACACAAAACTTCATCTGTACCTAAATCCCTTATGTACACAATCCTGACTTGTACCCTATAACTTTAAAATAGAATTAAATTAAAATATTTTTTTCAGTTCTTTGGGAAATTGACACAATGCTTTCCATAGAGGTTGAACCAGTTTACATTCCCACCAGCAACCTAGAAGTGTCCCCTTTTCTCTGCAGCCATGCCAGCACCTGTTGTTTTTTGACTTATTAATGATAGGCCTCCTTATTGGTGTTAGGCAGTACTCATTTTAGTTTTTATTTGCATTTTTCTTATGATTAGCGAGGCTCAGCGTTTCTTCATGTGTTTGTTGGCTGCTTGAATGTCATCCTTTGAAAAGTGTCTGTTCATGTCCTCTGACCACTTTTCCATGGGTTTTTTTTTTTCTCCTTTCACTTCATTTGAGTTCCTTGTAGATAGATCCTGGATGCTAGTCCTTTGTCAGATGCATAACTTGCAAATATATTTTCCTATTCCTTTGGTTGTCTCTTTACTCTCTTGAGGATTTCTTTTTCTGTGCAAAATTTTCAGTTTGTTTATTTGTCTATCTTAGCTTTTGTTGAAATTGTTTTTGAGGCCAGGATTTATTGTCTATGACCATACCGCCCTGAATATGCCCAATCTCATCGGAAAACTATGCTTTTTCAGTATTGTTTTCAGTATTGTAGTCCCGATCCTTTCTCAAATGGAAAAAGCCTCTCCTGCTAAGCACAAAGAAAAAGCAGAGCCGGCATCAGTGGCTCAGCCTGTAATCCCGCGCCTTGGGAGGCTGAGGTGAGTGGATTGCCTGAGCCCGCGGGTTCGAGACCCACCCGGGCAACTTGGCGAGACCTCATCTCTACAATAAATCAAAAAATTAGCCGGGCGTGGTAGTGTGCGCCTGTAGTTCCAGCTACTTGGAAGGCTGAGGCAGAAGGATCGCCAGAGCCCAGCAGGTCGAGGCTGCGGTGGCTGGGAGCGGCCACTGCACTCCAGTCTGGGCGACAGAGTGAGACTCCAACTCAAAAAAAAAAAAAAGAAAAAGAAGAAACAGCAGAGCTGTACCTGTTCTAATGTTTTTCCAGATAAGATCAATTAATCCTCCTCCTCTTTCTAACTCATTCCAAAAATACATTTTTTTCCTGCCATTCAGCAGAACATAACAGATCAAGGCAGAGGGAACCCCTTGATTGGCATTTAGGCCAAGTGTTATAAGAGAGGATGCTGCTTAGGAGAGTCTGACCTGACATTCATTCATGTCAAGAAGCTGTTCCGGGGAGAAATGAGTTTGTGTTGAACTTGACCAAGAGTATTCCTCTAGCTCTGTAGTTCTTCTGGCGTTGTGTCTAGACCGACTGCATCAGCCTCCCCCAGAAGTTGTTGAAGTTTCCGACTCTTGGGTACCACCCAGACCTACTGAATCCAAAACTCCGGAGGTTGGGTTCAGCAATCTGCATTTTGAGGAGGCTTCTTAGTGATTTTAAGATCTAGTTGAAAGCCTCTGCTCAAAAGATGTTCAGTGGGTAATTGAAGCATCTCCTTATCAAAGAGACATTTTATACAAAGCTTGGCCTCTTTTCATAGTACATTTAAATACTATACAAATGTTAGTATTGATATTATTGTATAAAAACTCTTATGTTTGTATCTGTATTTCTGGTGAGATCCTGCCTTCAGGACTTCATGCTGCCTCAAGGGGGAGGTTTTCAGGTAGTCTTATTTTATGTGTGTCTTGCTCATTCTTGATAGCTCACTACGCAAGTTAATTTTTATTTTACTGCAGGATTTATTTTTTAAAAGAAGAATGCAAATTAATTTGGGAGGGTTGTGTGGGCAGGTTAGCCACTTTCCTCCTTGTCCTCTGTGGCTATAATTTACAGTTGTTTATATAAAGAGAAAGATTTAAAATACAGTTCAACATCATCCTTGATTCCTTTCTATCCATAATTCATTCTCATTCGGATAGATGACCTAAAGGGAGAAGAGTACAGGGAAAGAATCATAATGCAGTGCCAGAATGTGATACAAACATCTGTATACTCAAAGAGGGATACAGAGAATGATCCTGAGCAGAACATTTTACTCAGTTACTTTAAAAGCTATAGTGAGCTTCCTGGAAATGTCTGATTCATAATAACCCATTGGATGCGTCTCAAAGCAAGTTGAAGAATGAGTGAATAAATGAGACAAGCAATAACAATATAGACAGCCTGAGGAGGCCTTTTGATACAGTTCACTAGTGGGGTGAAGCCATTGCTACAACCATAATTAATCCAAATGGAGACTAACAGATCGCTATGGGAAGAGTTCTAGGTAACACCACGTTTTCCTCCTAGAGGACCTGGCCTGAATGCTGGTCCAGGCTAGTGGGAAAATCACTATGTCATATTGACCCACTGTGACACATGAAGGGCAGAGAGCTGTGTTTGCTGCATGGCTCGTTACTGTCACGCCCCTGGATGTCTTCCTGCCTTGTGATGCCTTTCCTACCTTTTTCCTGCAGTGCAGCAGCATCTCAGGCTTAGGGCTCAGATTTACACCAGCACAAAGCAAGTTTCCTCATGAGATAATTCATTTCCATTATCAAGGCTTCTATTTTAATAAAGCACCAAAAATATATGCTCTCTGGAGGCAGGAGACCCTCATGGAATAAATATCTTAGGAACACAATCCTCTTTTTCAAGAATTATTATCTTTTTACAACAATCAGCAGCTTTTGTCACTTGGAGAAGTGTCTGTAAGGTACGATTCATCTGGGCCCCCAAGACATTCCTGAATGATCTACACAACTTTGTCTGCCATTCATTGGACATGTCAAACTAAGGCAGAGGGTAGCCCTTGGCTAGTCCTTAAACCAATTGTCATAAGAGTAGGTGCTGCTGAGGAGAGTCTGACCTGGAATTCGCTTGTCTCAAAGGGCTGTTCTGGGCTCTCTCCAGTCTTAGAGTACATACACTGTAATTTTGTTAGTATATATGAGGCAGATCAGGCTCTAGATGATGTTTCCATTAAAATAAAATGAACAGAGGATGTCTCATTTGTGCTTTGCAGCTTGATGTTTCTAATTTTTTGACAAATAATAATTGTATGCATTTATGGTGTATAATATGATTTAAAAAAAAACTCATCTCTGAATTATTTATTTTTTCAATTTTTATTTTAGGTTCAAAGGGTACACATGCATGTCTGTTACATGGACATATTGAGTAGTGGTGGGGATTGAGTTTCAGGTGATTCATTCCCCAGATGGTGAACACTGCACCCAATAGGTAATTTCTGGACCCGCACCCACATCCCTTCTTATTGGTGTCCTCGGTGTCTAATTTCCATGTAAGTGACCATTTAGCTCCCACATATGTGTTTAGTTTTCTCTTTCTTAGTTCACTTAGAATGATGATCTCCAGCTCCATCCACGTTGCTGCAAAGAAACATGATTTCATTCTTTTTTATAGTTTTCCATGGTGCATATATATCACATTTTCTTTATTCAGTCAATTGTTGGTGGGCATTTGGTTTGGTTCCATAAATTTCTATTGTGAATACTGCTGCAATGAATATATGAGTACAGTTACCTTTTATATATTGACTTATTTTCCTTTGGGTAGATTCCTAGTAGTGGGATCTCTGAGTCAAATTGTCATTCAATTTTTAGATGTTTGAGAAATCTCTGTAGTGTTTTCTGTAGTGATTGAACTAGTTTATAATCTCACCAATAGTGGATGAGCATTCCCTTTTCTCTGCAACTGTGCCAAAATCTGTTTTTCTTTGACCTTCCAATAATGACCCTTCTGACTTGTGTAAAGTGATATCTCATTGTGGCTTTAATTTGCATTTCTCTGATGATTAGTGATGTTGAGCATTTTTTCATATGTTTGCTGACCGCTTGTGTGTCTTTGGAGAAGTGTCCATTCATGTCTTTTGCCCATTTTTTGATGGGCTATTTTTATTTCATGTTGAGTTGTTTTAGTTCCTTGTAGATTCTGGATACTAGCCCTTTGTCTGAAGCGTATTTGCAAATATTTTCTCCCACTCAGTAGGTATTTTTGCTCATGCTGTTGATTATTTATTTTGTTGTGCAGAGGTTTGTTAGTTTACTTAAGTCCCATTAGTCTATTTTTGTTTTTGTTGCAGTTACTTTTGGGTCTTCATCATAAATTTTCCTAGGCCAATGTCCAGAGCCATGTTTCCTAGGTTTTCTGGGAACAGGAATAGTTTGACTTTCTTCTGCCAATTTTGGTGCCCTTTACTTCTTTCTATTGCTGAACTGCTCTTGATAAGACTTTCAGTATGATATTGAATAAGAGTGATGAGGGTAGACATCCCCATTTTGTTCCTATTCTGAAGGGGAATGTTTTCAACTTTTCCTAATTAAGTGTAATGTTGGCTGTGGGCTTTTTGTATGTGGCTCTTACTAATTTGAAATATGCTCCTTTGATGCTCTGTTTGTTGAGGCTTTTTATAATGAAAGGATGTTGTATTTTGTTGAATACCCTCTCTTCTTTTATTGAGATGATTATATGGTTTTTATTTTTCCTTCTGTTTATGATCATTTTTATTGACTTGCAGATATTAAATCATCCTTACATCCTTGGAATTAAAACCACTTTGTCATGATAGAAAATTTTGTTGATATGCTGTTGAATTCAGTTTGCTAGTATTATTTAAAGAATTTTTTACATATATATTCATCAGAGAAAAAGGCTTGTAGTTTTCTTTTTCTGTTGTGTCCTTGCCTGATTTTGTTATCAATGTGACACTGATTTCATAGAATGTGTTAGGGAGGAGTTCCTCCTCCTCAACTTTCTGGAATAGTTTCAGTAGGATTGATAACAGCTCCTCCTTGTATGTCTGATAAAATTTGGCTGTGAATCTGATTGGCCCTGGGATTTTTTTTTTTTTTTTGAGCAGAATTTTTTTTTAAATTACTGACTCAATTTCATTGCTTGTTGTTGGTCTTTTCAGGGTATCTACATCTTCTTGGTTCAGTCTTGGAAGGTGGTATGTTTCAAGAATTTATCCATTTTCTCTAGGTTTTCCAATTTGTTGCCATAGAGGTGTTCATAGTAGTTTCTGATGATTGTATTTTTTTAAATTTCTGTGGTATTGGTTGTTATGTCACCTCTGTAATTTCTGATTAAATTTATTTGAGTTCTCTTTCTCTCCCACCTCAATCACATTTAGTTCTGCTCTGGTCTTTGATCTTTGTTATTTATTTTACTCTGCAGGCTTTAGGTTTATGCTCTTATTTTTCTAATTCTTTGAAATGCAAGGATAAGTTTTTAATTTCTGATCTATCTTTTTGCCATAGTCATTAATGCTATCAACTTTCCTCTCAGAACTGTTTCTGCTGTGTCCCAGAAATTTTGGTATGTTGTGTTGCTATTTTCATTTGTTTAAATGATTTCTTATAATTTGTGCCTCAATTTTATTGTTTACTCAAGGGTCATTCAAGAGCAAGTTGTTCAATTTCCATATTAGTTTTGGGAGCTTCTCTTAGTGTTGACTTCTAATTTTATTCTATTGTGATGCCTGGTATAAATCTGTCATTTTAAAATTTATTGAGACTTATTTTATGGCCAAGCATATGGTTTATTTTGGAGAATATTCTGTACGAAGATGAGAAGAATGTAAATTCTGCCGTTGTTGGGTGGAAAGTTCAGTAGATGTCTATTAGGTCCATTTGGTCTATAGCTCCATTTAAGTCCAGTGTTTCTTTGTTAATTTTCTGCTTTGATGATCAGTCTAGTGATGTCACTGTGGTGTTGAAGTCACCCACCATTATGGTATTGTTGTCAGTATATTTTCCAAGGTCAAGTAGTGTTTGCTTCATGAATTTGAATGTGCTGGTGTTTGGTGCATATATGTTTAAGAAGGTTAAATATTATTATTGAATTTCACTCTTTATCATTATATAATGCCTTTCTTTGCCTTTTTTCCTGTTTTTTGGTTTAAAGTCTGAGCTACCTGATATGAGGATGCTATCCTTTCTTGCTTTTGTTGTTTATTCACCTAATATATCCTTTTTCACCCATTTAATTTGATTCTGTGACTGTCTTTAGCCCGTAGGTGGGTCTCTTTTAGACAGCATATGTCTGGGTCTTTTTTTTTTTTAAATCCAGTTTGCCACTCTGATTCTTTTAAGTGGATCATTTATTTAGACCATCAACATTAAGTGCTAATATTGATATCTGAGGTTTTGTTTCTGCCATAATGTTGTAAGGTAGCTGACTTGGGATTCAAATGTGTACTTGCTTTATAGGGTCTGTGAGCTTTGTACTCATGTGATCTTTTGTGATAGTGAGAGTCATCATTTCATTTCCAAGTTTAGAACTCCTTTGAGCATCTCTTGTAGAGCTGATTCAGTGGTGACAAATCTCCTTAGTGTTTATTTGTCAGGGAAGGACTTTATTTTGTCTTCACTTACAAAGTTTACTTTGGCTGGATATGAAATTCTTGGCTGACTTTTATTTTTTCTTTAAAGATGTTGAAAGTAGACCCCCATTCTCTTCTGGCTTATAGAATTTCTGTGGAGAACTCTACTGTTAGTCTAATATCCTTTCTTTTATACGTGCTTCTCTCTTTCTTCTCTTAGAATATCTTTTTTACATTGACTTTGGAGAATCTGAAAATGATATGACTTGATAATGTTCTTGTGATGTATCTTGCAGCAGTTTTGGGGGGCTTTTTATGTCTGGATGTCTAGGTTTCTCTTAATACCAGGGAAGTTTCCTTGAATTATTTTCTTGAATAAATTTTGCATGCTTTTTCTTTTAGCTTCTTCTCCCTCTGAAATGTCTATAATTCATAGGTTTGGTTGCTTTACCTAGTCTCATTTTTCTTATAGGCTTTGCTCATTTTTCTTAATTTTTAAAAAAATTTTCTGACTGGGTTAGATAGAAGAACCTGTTTTCCATCTCTGAGATTCTTTCTTCTGTTTATTCTAGCCTACTGTTACAGCTTTATACTGTGTTTTGTACCTCTAGTATTGAGTTTTTGGTTTTTTTTAATGTTGTCAATCTCTCCTTTTACCTCCTGAATTGTTCTCATAATTTCTGTTGGTTATCCGGTTTATCTTGCATCTCACTGAGCTTCTTTAAAATTAACATTCTTAATTTATTATCTGACATTTCAGGGGTTTCATTGTGGCTAAGTTTTGTTATTGAATAATTGGTTGTCTCTTTGGAGGGTTAACACTACTTTTTCACATCTTCAGAGTTGTTTCTATTGTGCTTTCTCATCTGGATAAAATATGACAGCTAATCTGTATAAAGTCCTTTGATTTAGATAGCCTGTGCATGTAGATTTTTCCAGGTGTTGGTTGTAATAATGATGTAGTGCAGTTGTGGGTTGGCTCACTGTTTCCTATGAGGTTAGGGTGGTGGGAACCTCAGGAGGCTTTGTTGGTGTCAGCAAATCACTAGTTGTGATGTGTCATTCAACTTCCCCACCAGCAGATGGTGCCTATGAGTAAGAGCTGACTACTGTCTATGTGACTAGGTATTTATTTGATCCTTGTTTACTGAAGAAGTACTCTATTATCTGAGCAGTGAGCTCATCTACACAGCGAACTGTGGTCTGCGCACCCAGTTCAGCTCTGGGAGGGAAGAACCAAGACAGGTGGGACTGATCAGGACAGGTTCACCTATAGGTCCACTAATGCCGGCATGGGCAGCCAGTCTGAGGCAGGGTCTGGTGTGCAGTCTCTGAGTGCCCATAGATGTGCCTTAGCAAAGTGTTAGAGGATCTCTGCTGCCTCAAGTTCTTTGCTCAGGAAGGGGAGGGCAGCCTAAGCTCCTAATTTAGAAAAGTGGGAGCTCTAGATAAGTCTGGGCATTGAGCAGATAAAACACTATGGCACCAAGGACTCTACCTCTGGAGGGAGGAGTGACTCAGGCTCCTACTCCAGGTGATTGGGTATGTTAGGGCTTGGGGAACAGGAGGCCTTGATGCACAAAGATAGCTGCTCAGGAAGGGTGGGGCAGCTCAGACTACTAATCTGGATGTGTAGAAATGGGAGCTGCCTGCTCCTTGGTATTGGCGGGCATACTTCCCCAACACACTTGAGAAGCAGGCTGTGGTGCCCTACAATGATAACTGCAGCTCAATTCCAGGTCAGGGAGCCAATCTTGGCTTCAGGTCTCACTACCTGGGAGAAATCACAGGATCAGGACCCTCCTGCTTTTCTGGCTGCTGATTCAAGTGCAGAAGGATGAGGTCCCTCTTGCTGGTCTCCTGCCACTTAGACTGCTTTTCCAGTTGTGTGGGAGTGAAGGGGCCCTCCTTTTCCTCAGTATTCCTGGGTCACGCTACCCCAACTAGCCTGGGAGGTAGGCTGGGGTTCTTAACAGTGATATTGGCTGAAGAGTTTCAGGTTGCAAAACTGATACCGACCACGGGAATCTCTGTTCATGAGAAACTGTGGGATCATGGGAATGGGGGCCCTCTACTAGACTTTTGTCCTTTAGGCTATTGTTCTGGGTGTTCCTTGGTATTGTTGGGGGCCTCTTGCCCCAGCTGCCCAGAGAGCTGGGGCAGGGTGGGATACCCAGGCAGTGACACGCAGAGACCAATTCTGGGTTGATGAACTAATCGTGACAGCCTGTCTCTCTTTCTGGATGGAAAACATAGCTTTGGGGTTTTCCCACTGCTCCCAGCCACAAACAGAGAAAAGTTCAGGCTCTGGTTCCAAATTCTGGGGCTGTCTCCCGGCTTCCTGCTCTGCTCTAGCTGTGGGAGACCCCTCCCCGACTCTAGAGCAAACAGCCTTGTTTTTGAGCAGAAACCAAAGTGCCTGCAGAGAGTCTCTGTTGCTGAGACATTGGACCCAGATCCAAAATGGTGTATTTCTTACTGAACAAGATTTGGGAGAACACTTATGGCTTCACTGTGTGTGTTTTCCTCTCACCAATTGGCAGTCTCAGCCTGAGACAACTCCAGGGCCCAGCAGAAGCGGAGTGTTCTCCGGTAGCCTGAGTTAAGCTGATCTCGAATCGAAAGGTATATCTCAGAGAGGAATTTTCAGTCCCATCCTGTGTTCTGGGATCACACTCATTTTTTTTCTGCAGAGCACTATTGTGGGGGCTATTGTTCCCGTCTTCTTCTCCTTGAGACCTGGGGTGTTCTTTGCCATTCTGATGAATATCTATTTTCCTTCTTGAATTTGGGTTAACTGTGTTGGTCTTTCCACACTATTTCACGATGTTCCAACGAGTGAGGCACAATTGAAAGCCTCTAATCTGCCATTTGTGTTTACTAGTTTACAATGTGATATTTTGACGCACCACATTTAATCATTGTAGAGTGATAAATCAAGCTAATTAACAAATCCATTTCTTCAAATATTTATATTTTCATGGTGAAAACATTTAAAATCTACTCTTTTAGCAATTTAAAAATGTATAGTACATTATTATTTATTACAGTTACCGTTCTGTGTGATAGATGAATAAGGTTTATTCCTTCTATCTAATTCAAACTCTGTACCTTTCGATCAGCATCTCCCATTTCCCCATTATACTTACTCCCCCAGTTTCTAGTAAACACCATTCTACTCTTCACGTCTCTGCGTTTGACATTTTTTTAAAAAGTCAATTCTCACTCTGTCACCCAAGATGAAGTTGCACAATCACGGCTCATTGCAGTCTTGACCTCCTGGGATGAAGGGACACACCCTCCTCAGTCTCTAGAGAAGCTGGGACTACAGACATGTGCCATTACACCTGGCTAATGTGTTGATTGTGTTTGTGTGTGTGTGTGTGTAGAGACGAGGTCTCATATTGCCCAGTCTGGTCTCGAACTTCTGGGCTTTAGTGATCCTCCTGTCTCAGCCTCCCAAAGTGTTGGGATTACAGGAATGAGACACCTCATCCAGCTGACTTTTTAAGATTCATACACATAAGATCATGTATCATTTGTCTTTCTGTGCTTAGATTTTATGCAATATCTAATTCCAACTATGTAATATATGAATTACCTCCCATTCTTCTTCTTTTTTTTTTTTGTGGTGGGAGCACTAAAAATCTATTCTCATCAATTTTCAAGTAAACAATACATTGTTGTTTCCTATAGTCACCATGTTGTGTTATAGATCTTCTGAATTTATTCCTCCTAAGTGAAATTTTGTGTCCCTTAACAATTATTAATGTGCATATTCTTTTTATCTTCATGAGCACCCGATCCTTGCCCTAGTGTGCCTAGGGATTCAGAGTAGTGATTATAACTTGTTTTCTAGAAGGAATGCTACAAGAAAAAGAGATTCTAATATTCAAAAATAAAATCTACAGCAGGATGATAATAGTCTCAGAAACTTTAAAGTCTTGAAAAATAAATCCGTATGTTTCTTTATCTCACACTTTTGCAACTTAAAAGCCAAAATTACAGACCAAACTAAAATCATTACTTAAAAAAGAGGAAGAGGATAATGGCAATAGGGGGAAAAGAACATAGGATCATATGTTTGCACTAGATAAGTGAAGGTTGTGTCAAGAGCAGAAAGGAGCTCTGGCTTCTGTCTTGGGTTTCTCTTTGGCTGACCTGGGAAGCACTTACATAGCAGGTGACCATGAAATTTGCCTTCCTGATGTACCCTTGGGTCATATGTGTGGTGTAGACAGAACCCAGAAGAAGCTGGGTTGGGAGGAAGGTGTTATAAAGTGATTCTTCAGTGTAGGTGTGAAGTAGACCACAACAGCCAGGCTAAAGAAGAGGCATAATTGGAGAGAATAAAGTTTGAATCTAGTTCTTTTGAACTCCCAGTCTGTGATCCATTAGTAGAATGTTCTTAAGAAAAATTGTCTTTATATTGACACAGCTTGGATAGTCAAACTTCTCCATTGTATGCCATACTGCCACTAATAATGGAAAAATGTTATTTGATGATCAGCCTGCCCTCCCTTTCAGAGTACTGAAATTTCTTTTTCCCATTTTCATGAATAAAACCATTTTTCTTATTGCACTTGTCATTACAACATCATTTCATTTTGGTATAATTTCAACATGTGTTATACTCACAATTTTATAGATTTGCCATTGACTGTATTTAATTCCTGCTGCTTCCGGATGGCATGCAGGAAGGCACCTTTTTTTCCCATCTGTAAAATGATTTTGAATCATACAGTGGAATGAGTAACTTCTGGGATGATTTCCATGCTCAACGAAAATGTTCTAATCTTATTCATGGCATGTGGATTCTTGCTGTCTGCAGTCACCAAGGGTGTGTCGTCCTGCTTTGTCTTGGTCATCTGGTTTGCTCCTTCATTTCTTGTCTTAAATTTTATGCTTTATGTTACTTTGAGGTCTGAATTTTTGTACCTGCTCTTTATATTTATGACATAAGCATTTAATAATATGTTATTTTTGAAAAGTCCTTTTTGATCATTTTTATTATTTCTCCTTTAAGTCCTAGTGAGAAACAAATTGGACTTTTTTTTTCTAGTGGAAAGAAAGGGAACTTGGAGGTTAAATGATGCTACTAAGGAAAGCTGGAGCTATACCAACAGCAGAAGTACTCAAGGCCTTTAAAATACTCTGCCTTACTTGAATGTCCCTTAACATTTTGTCACATGAACCATGATAAATAAAACATGAGGTTTGCATTTAAGCCATTTACATATCTCCTTGCTCGGAGGAAAATGAAGTCATCCAGATTTCCCTCTTCTTGTTCTAGTGAATTTCAAGCCTACTTGAAAGGATTGAGCTGATAAATGAGATTCCTGGGTTGATGAGAGTAGATCAGTAACCCACTGATCCAGTGCTCCCTAGAACTGGACTTGCCTGGGCCCCACGCAAGGTTCAATTTGATGTGCGATGAAGAATGAGGCTAAAGACTTTGATTTAGCATCTATTTACTTTTATTTTACTCATGGTCTTTGCCCTATGCTGAGATTTTTTGCTTTCAT
Organism: Tarsius wallacei; assembly: GCA_963574415.1. NCBI lineage: Eukaryota > Metazoa > Chordata > Mammalia > Primates > Tarsiidae > Tarsius > Tarsius wallacei. The sequence continues at coordinate 302 of CAUYQG010222944.1, read as the reverse complement.
GTTTTTCCTGTTAGATCTTCATGTTAAATTTTGGGTCACTTTCATGACCCTTTTTTCTTCCCTAGTTTTGATTCTTTCTTGGAATTAGAATATTATTGTGATGTAAGGTTATTATTGCCATGCACCCATAATTATGAGCGTTGTTTTGCTTATTTAAAACATGGGAATAAATAGTAGTCACCTTATCTGGCAACTTTGTTTTTAGAATCTTATGACATCCAAGTAAATTTTTATAAAATCATCAAACTAATTAAAACTGCTATTACTATTACCACTTCTGCCACCACTATAACCACTGCCAC
>CAUYQG010222943.1:0-32756 GCA_963574415.1 Tarsius wallacei | reverse complement strand
TTACTTTACCTCAGAGCATTAAAGGAAACAAAGAAAATAGTAATATCCCTGGGCAACAATAATTTCCTACTTTTCAGTAATTTTATGCAGAATAATAAGCCCAGGGTGGGGCAAGCTTCAATGAGAATGCAAACATGTTTGCCAATGTCTCAGATCCACCGACAACAGCGAGGCCGTTGTCGAAAAATTCAGACCACATTCAAGCATTTCAAGTCCAAGTTCCCAATGAAATGAACTCTAAACTCTTTGCGCAGCTTACAGGACCCAGCACGGCCTGGCTTGGTTCTCTTCCCTGCCTCATCCTAGTGCCTTCCCTCCCTGTCCTCACTATACTCCAGCTTTTTCCTAGAACTCCCCCCACTTGGTGCAGCCTCTGGGCGGTGGCATGAGCCCCGTCCTCTGCCTCTGGTGTCCTTCCCCTCATCTCAGCATGACACTCTTCTCCTTCAACGTCAGCCAGAAAGTCATCTCCCTAAAGAAACCCCTCGCCTGCATGCCTCTTATGATTTTTTTCATGTTACCTGCTTATTCTCCTCCTGCATCAGTTGGAATGAGAATTTCGTGAACGCTTGTAACTTGTCTGTTTTGTGCCCAGCACTGTGAAAGAAGAAAATTATTCTAACTCTTGCTAAAATGGTAAGGGAGACGTTTCCCAAGACTGCCGCAGTAAGGTTGGCAATGGGGGACGGAGATCGAACTCTGCTCCAAGTACAAGGACAAGTGGGACCGTCCAGCCAAGGAGTAGGCTGAGGGGGCAGTGGACGGAAAATGGCTAAGAGGAGACGTGGGGGAAGAGGGCTCTTGTGAATCTGCCCTAACAGGATTCTTGCTGAAGACAATCCAGGGCGATCAGATATCAAGGGTTGGAGGATAACTCGGCAGGATCCTTTACTAAGACGGGGCTAGACAGGCCAAAGACAGGACATGGCCAAGTTTGAGCCTAGTCAAGAAGAGGGCCCAGAGAAGCCTGAAATTTGGTCAAGGGGAGAGTCTTTATCAGCACATGGTAGACTCTCAAAAAATATTGACTGAGCCAGGCACAGTGGGGCACACCTATAATCCTGGCTACTTGGGATCACTTAAGCCCAGGAGTTCCAGACCAGCCTGGACCACATAGCAAAACCCCATCTCCAAAAAAAAAAAAAAAAATTGATTGAATGGATGAATAAATAAAATTCAAAAATTAAAATGATAGATTTGCTATATAATTTTTTTAATTGCTGTCCCGGACCTGGGTAGAGTGGTATCTGGTTGGTGGTGCCACCTCATATCAACCAGGGACAAAGTAACCCCTTGTCCATCCTGGCTTGGCTTCTGGCCTGTGCTCAGGCCTGGTTCATGCCTTGGACACAAGTGGGGAAAAAAACTTTTTTAATTGCTTCACTTTTTTTCCATTTTACCTTTCTCCCCTAAACATTGATAATAATTGGAATAAACAAGGAAAGAAAGCCAGATAATAAGCTCTCTATTTCCTCGCAAAGCAAAAGAACAAATCTTCATAATTTATGGTACCTTCTGTCATGGACGTATTCCTCAAACATTTACTGAGAGCTCACCACAAGGTGCTGGTTGCTCTTTCTGGCGTGGACAGACGAGTCCAAAGAAAACTTCCCTGCCTTCAGGTTCATCATCTCCTAAGTTCAGGTGTCACTGTCTACTGAGTGATAAGTACATGAAGAGATGGATTCTGGAAAAGGGAGACTAGGGAAGCTAGAGTGGGCCAAAGGCAGAAAGGAAGCCCTGGCTGCCAATGAGGCAGGCAGAAGAAAGACTCAGGAGAAGAAAAGTGCAGTGAGAACTTCCCAAACCAAGCGGCCTAAGACCTCTGCCAGAACCCTGCCCACCTTCCACAAAAGTCCAAATCCCAGGATACGGCTGGTGTCATTCAGTGTCTGGTGGAAATCTGCAAAGGGGCCGAGTTGTGTGAAAGGTTTGTGCAGGCCTTAGACTCCGCCAAGCAGACAAAGAGACAGCTGCTCTCTGGGTCATGTGAACAGATCAGGATTCTAAGTAAGGAAAACATTCAGTCCGACTGTTCTAGGCTTGACGTCAAAGGGAAAAATAGTGGCAGAGATGCCCGTGAGAGCATCATTGTTACTCCCCATGAACTCAGAGGGGTGAGGAAGAAAAAGTGTCTCATATCAATGCAGTTTCCCCTCACAGGACAGGCCAAGAGCGGAGGGGATGAATGTTGAAATGCTTACCTGATGCTGTTCTGGGCACGCGCCTCATAGCATCTGTGCTCTCAGGGGCACAGAGGGCTAACTGCAAACCTAGCCGTCTTTGATAATATCAGGGTGTGTGTGTGTGTGTGTGTGTATTGGTGTGCATATATGTATATATGTCAAAAAAATGTATACACATTTTAAGCAATTTTATCTATGTGCTACTTTTATACGTGTAGTATGATGTTCACTCAACTGTACTTCTGCTATTTTCTTTGCTGTCCTGCCGGTCGCATGGCAATGCTAGCATTCATTTTATTAACACCATCTTCTGAGCGAATGTCACACTTTAAATGTGTATTTTTTTTTTTTGCATCTTCTGTATTTGTGTGTGTGTGTGTGTGTGTGTGTATTTTAGACAGGCTCTCTGTCACCCAGGCTGGAGTGCAGTGGCCTCATCACAGCTCACCGCAGCCTCAACCTCCTGGGCTCAGGCAATCCTTTCACCTCAGCTTCCCAAGTAGCTGGGACTGTAGGCACATGCCACCATAACCGGCTACTTTTTTTTTTTTTTTTTTTTGTAGAGGCAAGGTCCCCAGGCTAGTCTCGAACTCCTGGGGTCAAGCCATCCTCCCGCTTTGGCCTCCCAAAGTGCTGAGATTACAGGCATGAGACACCAGGCCTGGCAATTCTTTTAATTTTAATATAACCAATATCTGAGTGTAACATGATATATCAACAACAACAAAAAAGAAAGATGTTCAAAGTTTTACATTTTATTTCAGGAGTAGCATAACCCCAAAGCTAACTAGGTGATCCCAAGTAATAAAAGCAGAAAGGCTGGCAAAGAAAAAAACTAGATCAACATAAGAGAAGTGATGTGTGTGACAATGATTCTCAACACAAATTCATTTGAAAATTGTGCTAATTGGAAGCTTCCATGTGAGAGGAACTAATAAGCTGATGACAGAAGAATCAGGCATCAGAGTCCCGCAAGGAAATTACAGATGTCATAGATACCTCTGGGTGCATAGAAGACTTTTAAATCCAAATTGAATCTTTATTTGGAAATCAATTTATGTGGGTAGACTCTTTGCCCAAGGGTATTTGTTTGTATTTTATGAATGTTTCAAACCAGTAATTTTTCTTTCCTTAGGGTTATAAATGCCTCTGACTAAATAAAATATGAGGATAGATTTGTGTAATAACAACGTCTCTGACATTATCTATTTATTTGTCCATCAAAATGTGCAGACTTGATCTAAAAACAGTTATCTTACCATCAAACTTTTTATTTTATGAAATTAGATTATTTATAAATGACCTATTTCCCTCTGTGTCCTCCAAAGGAAATAAAACAGGGAGACTTCCATTTCCCCCAGAGCTCATAAGTTCAAGCTGACCCCACTTCTAAATAAGTGAAGGGCTACTCAGATTTATTTAAACTCTCTTACATATCACAAAATATTTTTACATTATTTATTTTAAAGAAAAGGACAGAAAATTATCTCTAAAACTTTAGCCATGACTCCTTTTTAAATCACGTTTCCATATCCTGAAAAAAAAATAATAATAGGGTCATGATTCAGGCAGAATCAGTCTCTAGACATGGGCTGATGAGAAATAAATGGTCCATGGGTCAGAGCGGATCAGGGCAGGGGAACAGCCACAGCCAGGGACGAGCACCCAAGCTGACAGCCAGCAGTCTACACTATAGATTCCACAGGAAGACGGTGCATCTGGTCAACACAGAGGCCCAAGGAGTCCACACTTACTGGTGAAAGAGGAACCCAGGGGGTGACAGTGTCATGGACCTTCGCAGGCCACCTGGTTTGGGAAACGATTTCAGCAAACATCAGGGATCACAGAGCCCGCATCTCAGCCAAAACAGATTGGTCAGGACTGAGATTTAGGGCAAGACTCCGACTCCAATACGTTTCTGTCAGGGACCAAGGAGGAAGCATGTTCGAATTGGCTGGCCAAGGTTAGAGCAGAGAATCTTGGACGCATGGGGATTTGAGCACACGGGAGCCATGCAAGCTCTCAACAGAAAGGGGCTACCAGTAGGAATGGGCTCCTACCTCCAGTCCCTGATTTGGCCAGACTAAAACCCCAAATGGCACAGGACAGTTCAGTGATGCCTCTTGGATTCTCTGAGATGGTACAACACATAGACCTTGCAAGATAAAGTGCAAAAAACCCAACTATGCAAAGGAAAAGTAATATGGAAATCTCCAATGCAATAACTACATCAAGTAATAAGATAACAACAAAAAGATAAATATTTTGGTACATAATCACCAGAAATTGAAAGTGATACCGTGTTTTAGTGCCTTCTCCCCCAGATGCCAAGGTTTACAAGCAAGTTTCAAGCCCAATTTTCTCTCAATCATCAAGTTTCTTCTGTATGGTTCTTTTTTCCAGCAAAATCTCCTGCTGTGCTTGAGAATTTCTTAATTACATTTTCAAGTTTTCTGCTATCATGGCAGAATACTACAGAAAGTAATTATGGAGCTAATAAAAAGAATGAAAAACTTTTTTTTAAATTTTCCCCAAAGCATACAACAATGCAAAGTTGTAAACACAGACTTAAATGATTTGTTCCACATTTGTCTCAGCAAATTAAAATGCCATCTACCCTCTAAGAAGAAAACGTAGACAGTAGAAGGAGAGAGATCACAGCAAAATAAAGACTAGAGACTGAATTTCAATCCAGACTCACCGTGGGACTCATTAAAATCTAAAATTTGAAAAATTTAAGTAATTTTCAAACTTGTCTTCTTATAATTTAAACTGTAGTAAATATTTGTGGTAGAAATTTTAGAAAATGTCAAAAAATATCAAAAAGAATTAAAAAAATAAACTTTCAAAAACCCAACATTTAAAGTCAGACAAAATTGGCCAGGCCCTGTGGCTCATGCCTCACATCCCATCACTTTGGGAGGCGGAGACGAGAGGATTGCCTGAGCCCAGGGGTTCGATACCAGCCTGGGCAACTTGGCAAGACCTCATCTCTACAATAAATCAAAAACTTAGCCAGCCATAGTGGTGCACGTCTGTGGTTCCAGCTATTTGGAAGGCTGAGGTGGAAGGATTGCCTGAGCCTAGCAGGTCAAGGCTGTGGTGGCTGTGAGCTCGCCACTGCACTCCAACCTGGGCAGCAGAGACTCCGACTCAAAAAAAAAGAAAGAAAAAAAAGTTAGGCAAAATTAACATTTGAGTATACATTCTTACAGTCTCTTTTCTAGGCATAGGCATTTTTTTAATGAAGGAAAGCACAGTACACTGATTTGTTTTACATACTGGTTTTCCCCCTTAAACCAGGGGTCCCCAACCCCCAGGCCACGGACCAGTACCTGTCTGTGGCCTGTTCGGAACAAGCCACACAGCAGGAACAAGAGCTCCGTCTGCTGTCAGATTGGGGTTGGCATTAGATTCTTCTCATAGGGATGCAAACCCTATTGTGAACTGCACATGCGAGGGATCTAGGTTGCACACTCCTCATGAGAGTCTAATACCCAATGATCTGCGTCCCCACCCCCATCCTGGCCATGGAAAAAATTGTCTTCCATGAAACTGGTCCCTGAAGCCAAAAAGGTTTGGGACTGCTGCCTTAAACACAGACTGTGAAAATTTATTCATGTCATTGAATATTCTCTTGCGGCACTATTATTGACTATAGTGTATTTCGTTCTGAGAATATACTGTAATTCATTTTACTTATCTCCTGTTGTTGGATATACAGTTTGTTTCTAATTTTTTCTTCTTGTCCACAATACTTTAATATATTTGCTTTTACAAATATCTTTGTGCACAACCATGACGATTTCCTTCAGGTTATATTCTTAAAAATAGCACTGCTGTATTAAAGGATAGCAGATTTAAACCTCTGGCTACACGTTGCCAAATTACTTTTTAAAATGGTGATACCCACTTTATTTGCTCTTCCCTTTTAACATAAATGAGAGTATCTATTCCTAGTATTACTAATAGCATTGGCTTTGATACTTCTAAATATTGCCAAACTGATAAAGAGAAAATGATGTCCATTCATATGTGCAGTTTCAACTACTAGCCACGCTATTTCTTTATGCTAATTAGCCATGTACATTTCTTGTTTTATAAATTGCCTATTAGACTGTCTAATTTATTTTTTATCATGAGAACATCAGCCAGGTGTGGTAGCTCACACCTGTAATTTCAGCACCTTGGGAGGCCAAGGTGGGAGAATTGCTTGAGCCCAGGAGCTTGAGACCAGCCTGGGCAACATAGTGAGACTCTGTCTCTACAAAAAAAAATCAAAAAATTAGCTGGGTATGGTGGTGCACATCTGGAGTCCCAGCTACATGGGGGACTGAGGTGAAAAGATCTCCTGAACCCAGGAGGTCGAGGTTGCAGTGGACCATGATCATGTCACTACATGCCATACAACCTGGGTGACAGAGTGAAACTCCGACTGAAGAAAAAAAAAAACTTAATCAACCCTTTTTTAAAACAATACATTACAGATGTTTTATCTAGTTTAACACTTGAGTTTTAATTATCTTTTTGGTGGTTTTTCACGTACAGAAGATTTTTCCATTTTTAAATAGTTAAACCTATAAATATTTTCTTTTATGTTATTTGTATGCCAGAAAGTCTTTTCTTTTACTTTCTCTGTATGCTAGAAAGGCTTTTCCCACCCCCAAGAGTATATAAATACTTGCCTGCATTCTCTTCAAGTTTTTCAGGGAGTTTCAGTTTTTACATTTAGTTCATAATCCATCTGGAATATATGTTGGCATTATAAGACTTTAACTTTATTCCTCTCCATATACCTAAACACTTGGTCATATATCTTCTTTCTCTGTGGTTTTTGAAGTGTCTTTTTAAGTTTTTCCCCAAGCAAGATTTTTTTTTTTTGAGTTGGAATCTCACTCTTGCCCAGACTGGAGTGCAGTGGCCACTCCCAGCCACCGCAGCCTTGACCTGCTGGCTCCGGCGATCCTTCCACCTCAGCCTTCCAAGTAGCTGGAACTACAGGCGCACGCTACCACACCCGGCTAGTTTTTGATTTATTGTAGAGATGAGGTCTCGCCAGGTTGCCCACGCGGGTCTCGAACCCGCGGGCTCAGGCAATCCACTCACCTTGGCCTCCCAAAGCCCAGGATTACAGGCTGAGCCACCGAGCCCGGCTAGCAAGATTATTTTATATGAGAAGCCATTGTATGTGTCACAAGTCGAAACGGAGCTAGACAGTAGAACTCGATGTAGGCGGGGGCCAGGGCAGGGATTTTCCTAAGTCTGCATCACTTCACAGAGCGCCATTTGCAAACCATGGATTCTTCCCCCACAGATTTGAAGTGTCATGATTATACTGTGTTACTTACCTGACTTGGGTCCATTCTCACCTTTCTATTCTGGTTGTCGGTTCACCTATGCTTTTACTAGCACCCTGTTGTTTTAAGTATTGTAACTTTAAAAGACACTTTTATATCCATACTTACCCACACACACACACACACACACACACACACACACACACACAAGCACACACACGCACATATACACAGTCACGCTCACACACACACAGTCACACTCACACACGTGCCATGTTCTTTTTCAAGATTTTCTTGGTTACTTGTGTCCATTTGTTTTCCCATGTAAAATTTTTAATGAACATATTAGCCTTATTCACCTCAAAAGCTGCCAATAATATTTCAGGGGTATCACATCAAATTTGTAAATTAAGTTGGAGCTAGTAGACATCCTAATTTTGAGACTTTTGACCCAAAGTTGATATACACTTTTCTATACTTTGACTCGGCTTTTCCTTTTACAAAATTCACATGAGATTTACACATTTCTCATAATATCTCTAACTAGGTATTTTATATTTGTTTTATTATTGTGATTGAAATTATTATAATACATTTTCTATCTGGTTATTATCAGCTTGTAAGAAAACTCGATTTTCTTATGAATCTCTTCATGAGTTTTAAATGGGTTTTGTTGAGTCTTTGAGGTTAGTAATCAAATCACCGTCAAAGAGTGATCTGGTTTATGCTTCTTATTTCTTTTTCAAATCTGACTGCATAGGCTAAGCATTCCAGAAGAATATTAAATGGCAGAGGTGCTAAGGAGGATGTTTCTTTTGACCCTGACTTTAGCAGGGATGCCCCTGGTGATATATAAACACTTTGTTGAAATAAACATCCCGTAACATGCTGAGAAGAATTTTCTACTCTACGTTTTATAAAACTCTTAAAAAGATAGATATAAGGCTGGGTGCTGTGGCTCATGCCTGTAATCCTAGCATTTTGGGAGGCCAAGGTGAGAGGACTGCTTGAGCCCAGGAGTTCAAGGCCAGCCTGGGCAACATAGCAAGACCTCACTCTACAAAAAAAAATCAAAACAATTAGCCAGGCGTAGTGGCACACATCTGTAGTCCCAGCTACTTGGGAGACTGAGGCAGAAGGATAGCCTGAGCCCAGGAGGTCAAGGCTGCAGTGAACCATGATTGTGTCACTGCATTCCAGCCTAGGCAACAGAGTGAGACTCTGACTCAAAAAAAAAAAAAGTTGATTTTTACCAAATTACTCTTCAGTATCTGGTTGTTTTTCTCCTTTCAGTTCTTAATATGATCAATTACATTATATATTTTCTCATATCAACTCATCTCTGAATTTCCAGAAGTTACTGGTTAATTATATATTATTCTTTTAATATAACTCTGGATTTGATTTGCTAGTATTTTATTTAAGAATTCTGCATCAGCCGGGCTTGATGGCTCAGCCTATAATCCTGCGCTTTGGGAGGCCAAGGTGAGTAGATTGCCTGAGCCCACGGGTTCAAGACCCGCCTGGGCAACTTGGCGAGACCTCATCTCTACAATAAATCAAAAAATTAGCCAGGCGTGGTAGCTCGCGCCTGTAGTACCAGCTACTTGGAAGGCTGAGGTGGAAGGATCGCCAGAGCCCAGCAGGTCGAGGCTGCAGTGGCTGGGAGCGGCCACTGCACTCCAGTCTGAGCGACAGAGTGAGACTCCAACTCAAAAAAAAAAAAAAAGAATTCTGCGTCTGTGTTTGTAAGAGAAATTAGCCAATGGCATTAGAGTTTTGATACTTTGTTAGGTTTTGGTATTAATGTTACATTAGCTTCGTAAAATGATTTAGGAAGTGAAATCTAATATCATAATTTTAACAAAGCATATGCTTCCAGGGTAAATTGAAAACACTGCTCATTATCAGTGAATGATGAAATATTTCATTTACATCAATGAAATTCCATAACACCAAGTTTCCCCTGTGAGGTTAGGCCACGAACTGTCTTACAGTTGATGGTAAAGACATTGCGTAGAGCCAATTCTGGAATTTACAGAAGGATCCTACAATTCAAAATAAGTATTGACTTCTAATACTCAATACAATTTGCAGGGATAGCATGCTTTAAAGGGTCATAACCTTTAAAGGTTCACTAAAAATACAAAAGCAGAAAATACTATAAAGCAAAGTAATATAATAAAAATAAGTAACTTAAATTCGATTAGCAAATACTGGCCAGGCGCAGCAGCTCACGTCTGGAATCCCAGCACTTTGGGAGACTGAGGCAGAAGGATCGCTTGAGCCTGGGAGTTTGAGAACGGCCTAGGCAACACAGCAATATCTTGTCTCTACAAAAAAAAAAAAATCAAAAAGTTAGCTGGGTATGGTGGTGCATATCTGTAGTCTCAGCTACTTGGGAGGCTGAGGCGAAAGGATCACCTGAGCCCAGGAGGTCAAGGCTGTGGTAAGCTGTGATCATGTCACTGCAATTCAGCATGGGATGACAGAGTGAGACTCCAACTTAAAAAAAAAAAAAAAGTCATTTAGCAAATTATCAAGTACAGCTGTTTTACCAGATACCATCTTAAATACTATAGGATATTCCCAAAATGCCACTTAGGATACCTGTCGAAAACAAGATTCCTGAGACCTGCCCCAGACTTACTAAACCCAAATTACAGGAAAGACATCAAGCTTGTTCATCTGAGTTTTAATAAGCTTCCAGATCATTCTTATCATCAGGAAAGTTCAGGAAGCACTCGCCATAGGAGATTCAGAAGTCAGCGGGCTGTTTCCAGTGGCCCCGTCAGGTGCTGTGCTGAAGAATCCTGGTCCCTGCGACATACAGTGGACATCCAAGGTCTAGACTTGAAAACCTCAGCCTCCATGTGGGCCTGAAGAGACACCTCCAAGCCACAGACAGGTTAGCTGAAGCCCCCAAATCTCTCCCTGGAGAGGCTTAGGGGTGCAATCTGGATAAGTAGGTGCAAAGGAACTCGTTTTGCAAGTTTATTGCGTGGCACCAAAAAATCCCTCTTGGTACACCATCGCATGTTTAAGTGGAGTGTCTTTGGGAGCCAGGGGAAATTACAGAGAAGCTAAGCCACCATTGGGCACCCTCACTGCTAGTTGGGCCCATCTCCCAGAATAGACTTAAGCAAGAATAGCCTGGGCCTTTGCCCTTATTAAAGAAAAGAAAAACGTAAGCCTTTCCCATGAGCAGAGTTCTGAATGGAACAGGAAGACGCAAGTAAGAGCCACAGCGTGAGGTTCACAGGAAATTTGATAATTCAGGATGGGAAGAGTCGAACATGTGCCAAAGGAGAGGGGTAGGAGGAAAGAAAGAAAAAGTAGAGAGAGCAAAATGTTGAAGCTGTGAAGGTAAACGCAGGAATATGGGGCAGAGCCGAGGAGCCTGGACAAGAGGCTGGAGGTGACCACTGCTGGGAGCCATGGGAGGTGAGAGCTAGCAATAGAGAGTGTTAGATCACACTCCCTGCAGGGTCTCCAGGGTATTAGGTCAGGCCTGCTGAGGGTGTGGGGTGCCTGGTATGCAATCCGGTGCTGCAGGAAAGATGCAAAGAATTGCACAGAAGTTAGATTAGAGAATATAGTTTATTTAAAAGTAAATTAGAGAGAGAGAAAGAGGTGATTCACCTCCCCAAGGCAGGGAAGGGGGCCAAAGCCAGGAAACATGGCAACAGCCATAGCTCAAAAGCACGTGGCCACACCAGAGCCTAGTAAGGCAATGGCCGCCATGGCCTGGCAATGGCCGTGACAGTGGCGACTGGTTGCTCGTGGTTGAGTCCTTTTAACCTTTCCCTTGGATGGGGGAAGGTCATTAGGGTGATTGGGTGTTGGTCTGCTCCATGTCATCATGAAGGGGCAGGTAAGTGCAGGTACTGACATCAGGTGATGGCAGCAGGCAGATGGGTGGTTAAGTCACATGATTGCTGCCATGGCAGTGGGCTAGAAGGGAGACAAAGGTATGGGTCTTCCTGCAAAAGTCTTGTCCCACATTTCCAATCCACAATCTTCTTTAGCAAAAAGGTGGTCTTATTATAATTTCTTTGGCTTCGGTCACCAAGGGGTGATCTTTGATCTTCCACCTTCAACAAGATACCTGAAAGTTTCCCAAAAATTATTATGCTAAACCATGAATTGATAGGTTGGGCTATTGGGTTGTCCTGGTTTTGCATCTGACAGAGATTTGCCAAGGGGGTAGGGTAGGCTCCTGCTTGGCCTACAGTAAAACATAATTTTAAAATGTCTGAATGCCTCCTAAAACCTGTCTGTTGGAAATTTATCTGTATATGTCTAACCTGTGCTAGATTCAAAGTGTGTTAGGGGTAAAATCTAAGCAGAAGTGACTATGCTGAGGCAAAAAGATGATGCTAAATTAAATTTTCTAGGTTTTAATAGGGGTCTCCCTTCAATCTGAATATATCAGAAATTATAGAAAATATAATTCTGATTATAATTACTATTGTTTAACATAATAGGCTAAAACCAGTAGTATAGGGCTACCAGTGTCAAATTAAACAGCAACAAAACCAAAATCCATATAGCACTTATAAACAGAATAGAGAGATTAAAAATAAAAAGCCTGAAAGTAGTTCTATCGTGAGCAAACTCATTAAAAGAAAGCTGTTATGACATTATTTTCAGTCAACTTATATGGCAAGAGAATAAATATTACTGTATGCTTCCTATTGAGACAGGAAGTCACTTTGTTCTCCCGACTGGTCTCAAATTGCTGGGCTCAAGCGATCTTTCTCCCTCAGCCACCAGAGGAACTGGGACCAAATGTGCATGCCACCAAGGCACCCAGCCATGGCAGGATTTTAGCATTCCTCTCAAATAATCTAAGAAAAACAGCAGGCAGGCATATGCACAAAGCTTAAGGACTCAGAAGCTGAAACAAACACAAATAACATATATGAACTAACTGGTGTATATAAAACGTTGCACACAGTGATGACAGAATATAGTTTGCTGTTAAGTGTACTTGTAACATTTTTAAAATGTGACCACAGGACGGGCTCGGTGACTCAGCCTGTAATCCCAGCACTTTGGGAGGCCAAGGCAAGTGGATTGCCTGAGCCTGCGAGTTCGAGACCCACCTGGGCAACTTGGTGAGACCTGTCTCTAAAATAAGTCAAAAATTAGCTGGGCGTGGTAGCGCGCACCTGTAGTTCCAGCTACTTGGAAGGCTGAGGCGGAAGGATCCCCGGAGCCCAGCAGGTCGAAGCTGAGGTGGCCGTGAGTGAGCGTGCCACTGCACTCCAGCCTGGGCGACAGAGTGAGACTCCAACTAAAAACAAACAAACAAAAAATGTGACCACTTGCTAAGCCATGCAGCAACACTCAGCAAATCTCAATGCATTGATATAATTCAGAGTACGTGTCCAATGTCAATTAAAGAACAAATTACTAAGTAATCTCCAACTGTTCAGAATGCACAGCATATACGACTGCATAAAAGAAAAAAAAATCACAGAAATTCGAATTGTGAATATGTGAATATAACATATAAAAGCTTGAAAAATTTAAAATTAGTGATTAGAGAGAAATTTGAAGCATACATTACAAGTACATACCTATACAAAGACTGAAAATGGATCCAAAATCTTTGTACTCTTCCATTGGTCTGTGTGTTCATTCTTGTAGGAGTTCCAGGCTGTTTTGGTTATTGTAGTTTTGTACTATAGTTTAAAGTCTGCAAGTGTGATACCAACATTGTATTCCTTTTGCTGAGATTTTTTTTGGCTATTTGTGCTCTTTTTTGTTGCCATAAGAATTTCTGTAGTCCTTTCCAGGTCCGAAAAAAATGTTGGTAACCAGATCGGTATTGCATTGAATCTGTAGACTGTCTTGGGGAAGGTGGATGTCTTGACAATATTGAGTTTTCCAATTCATAAGTATGGAATATTCTTTCCATTTTTGTGTGTCGTCCTTGATTTCTTTGAGCGTCATTTTGAAGTACTCGTTGCAAAGGTCTTTCACTTCTCTGGTTAGGAGGAAGCCAAGGTATTTCATTTTTTCTGTGGCTATTTTGAATGGGAATGTGCTTTTTATTTGGCACTTTATTTACATCCGCTTGTTCTGATGTATAGAAATGCAGCTGTCTTTTGCATATTGATTTTATACCCTGAGATTTTACCAAAGTCTATTATCAATGAAGGGAGACTTTTGACAGATTCCCTAAGGTTTTCTTTTTTTTTTTTTGAGGTTTTTATTTTAAAGATGCGGGGCACAATTCAGGGTTAAGTATACAAATGTTCATTATCCAGGTACCCTTGTTGATGAGGTGTATTCCCCCTTTCCTGACAGATTCTCACCACTGCCTATCCCGACTCACCCTAACCCCCCAAGCAGTTTCCCGCTACTGCCAATCCTGTACTTATAGTATTACCATAATTGTTCAAGGTCTGCCTATGAGTGAGGACATGTGATACTCAGTTCTTTGTTTCTGTGATAGATCACTCAGTATTATAGACTCTAAGTCCATCCAAGTTGCTGTGAAGTTCATAATTTTTTTCCTTCCTTATGACTGTGTAATATTACATCATGTATATGAGCCATATTTTTTTTATCCAGTCCTCCTTCAATGGATAGAGAGGTTGGTTTCATGTTTTCGCTATTGTGAATAATGCTGCAATAAACTCGCGTGTGCAGGTATCTTTTTCATAGAGTGATTTGAGTTCTTCCAGTTATATTCCCAGTAGGGGGATTGTGGGGTTTTATGGAAGGTCGATTTTTAGATCTTTTAGGAATCGTCAAACTGTTTTCCACAGAGGTTGTACTAGTTTACACTCCTACCAGCAGTGTAGAAGTTCTCCCTTTTCCCCCGCATCCTCTCCAACATCTATTGTTTTTTGAGTTATTGACGATGGCCATCCTGACTGGAGTTAGGTGGTATCTCAATGTAGTTTTAACTTGCATTTATTTGATGACTATTGAGGCTGAGTACTTTTTCATGTATCTGTTGGCTGCTCATATATCTTCTTTTGAGAAGTATCTATTCATATCTCTTGCCCATTTTGTGATGGGACTGTTCATTTTTTTCTTTTCAAGATATAGGATCATATTGTCTGCAAAGAGGGATAGCTTGACTTCTATTTTTCTATATTTCTATTTGTATCCCCCTGATTTCTGATGGCTAAACCAACTCATCTTTGACAAAGATACCAATAACCACTGGGGAAAGGAAACCATATTTAGCAAATGGTACTGGGAAAACTGGCTGAACACATGCAAAAGAATAAAACAGGACTCCTACCTATTGCCATATACAAAGATCGACTCTAAATGGATCAAAGACCTAAATGCAACACCTCAGACTAAAGGAATCCTAGAAGAAAATGCAGGAAACACTCTTATGCAAATAATTCTTGATCAAATTCTCAAATACAAATTCCATAAAATATAAGACAGGTGAGACCTCATCAAATGAAAAACTTTTGCACAGCAAAAGAAACCATGAAGAGAGTAGGGAGAAAACCCACAGAATGGGGAAAAATATTTGCTAATTATGCATCTAACATCCAAGATCTACAAGAAGCTCAAATGAGTTGAAAGGGAAAACAAACAAACAAACAATCCCATTAAAAGTAGGCAAAGGACAAGAATAGACACTTCTCAAAAGAAGATATATGAACAGCCAACAGACCCATGAAAAAAATGCTCAGTCTTACTAATCATCAGAGAAATGCAAATTAAAACCACAATGAGATACCTCATAACTCCAGTAAAGATGGCTCTCATCAATAATCAAAACAATAGATGCTGGGGAGGGTGCGGAGAAAATAGAATGCTTACACTGCTGTTGGGAGGGCAAGCTAGTTTAAGCTCTATAGAAAGCAGTGTGGCAATTCCTGAAAGAATTAAAAATTGACCCTCTGTATGATCCAGCAATCTCTCTCCTGGAATATACTCAGAGGAACATACACTGTTGTGCAAAAAAAACCCCTGAACACGCATGTTTATAGCTGCACTATTCACAATAGCAAAAATATAGAACTAACCCCACTGTCCATCAAAAATAGACTGGATAAAGAACATATATTACATATACTAGATGGTGTATCACGCAGTCATAAGGAAGAACAAATTCATGGAATTCACACCAAATTGAATAGAGTTGGAGACTATCATACTTAAGGATCTTTCACAGAAACAAAGAACTGAATACAGAATGTTCTCACTTATAAGTGGAACCGGAACATTAATCAATAAGACAAGGGAAGGATTGGCAGGGGAATTGAGGGCCAGTTGGAAATCCAAACTTCAGCTTCACAATGCCGACTTGTGTCACTAATCCTTACTGTACCCCACATATATATAATAAAAAATAATAATAATAAAGACTAAAAATGACTTGTAATTTTTGAGGCTTGTATCATGATATATGATTCAGGCTTTTGTATCTAAGCAAGACTTAAAAAATTCAAATTCACAGAAACTAGAAGAGATTAATAAAGATAAGGGCAGATGTCAGTGAAATAGAAAAGCTGTATACAACAGAAAGCATAGATGTAGCAGAAAATTAGTAAAATAATTAGTAAAATTAACAAACCCCTAACAAGCCTAATCACCAATAGAAGAAACCAAATATAAATACCCATAACAAGAATAACTTGATACCTTTACTCGATGCTTTAGATGAATAAGGTAATAAACAGACAAATAAACAAAATAAATAAATAAGCAGATACCAGACAACAATGCAACAAACAAACCGCAATAACACCAAAAAAAAAAAGAACCTCACACACATAAATGTAAAGTAAAATACATAAATACACATACTGTGTGATTTCTTTCTATTAAGTATAAAAGCAGGCAAAATCAACGTATGCTATTAGACGCAGTTAAGCTTTAACCTTCTCCAGTTAGTAGAAGGTAGCTTTTATTGTGGAAGGAAGGATTTCCGGAGGGCTTGTTGTATTTCCTGTTTTGATGTGGATGCTGGTTACATGAATGTGATTGTTGTTTAAAAATTATTTGAACTGCACGCTTATGACTTGTACACTTCCCCATACGCATGTTAAACTTAAAGAGAATGTTTTTAATTCAACAACAACCAAAAAGCCTTCAGATGGAACATAGCCTCTAGGTAGATTTCAGATAGATACCTACAAAATATCAATGCAAGAAACTTCTGAATTCTTAAATACTGAACAGTTTTTCTTAAATAAAAATACACAAAAATGCTTATTCATTAGAGTTTACATTGTATTTGAGAGATTAACCAATTTTGTCTTCTAAGAGGTCAGTGTTTTTCTTTTCCTATGTTGGGATGTTTATTGGCCCAGAATCTGTGTGGGAAAAGGGTGAAGTGAGGGTGGGAAGTAATTGTTACTCTTCATGCCATTAGGTTTCCAAGCATCAATTCATAATTGTGATTATGCTAGTATCTGAAGAAAAAGAGACAGCTTCTCTCAATGACTAATATAAATAAATAAATAGTTGATAAAATAAGAAACAAATGAACAGACCAGTAAGTAACCAAATTGGAGGAGAATAATATGGAATTTCCATAGTAGTGTCAGAAATGAAGGATCTACGGTAGAAAGAGTGAGAATCCTCCCAGTATGTGAATAAAACTATTGCTCGGTTGGCCCCTCTCCTTCTGAGAACCACCATAGGATTTCAGTGATAGAATTTCCCATTGGATTTAATATCATACCAGTAAAATGGAGCTTATTATCACACAGATTATCTTGTACTTACAGGGAAAAAAACAGAAGCATATTTTAAAATGTCACGTCTTTGTGTCAAGTGGAGACCAAATGATCTCACAGCAGATTACACAAATGTACCAAAAGAGAAAGACATTGGCAAAAGGGTGGCATTCAGTTGGTATAAGAAGCAAGATTGCTGGGCTCGGTGGCTCAGCCTGTAATCCTGCGCTTTGGGAGGCTGAGGTGAGTGGATTGCCTGAGCCCACGGGTTCTAGACCCGCCTGGGCAACTTGGCAAGACCTCATTTCTACAATTAATAAAAAAAATTAGCTGGGCGTGGTAGTGCGTACCTGTAGTTCCAGCTACTTGGAAGGCTGAGGCGGAAGGATTGCAGGTCGAGGCTGCGGTGGCCGGGAGCGGCCACTGCACTCCAGTGTGGGTGACTGAGTGAGACTCCAACTCAAAAAAAAAAAAAAAAAAGAAACAAGACTAGGAAGAATCATTGTCTGCTTGTGCTCATCACTGCCAGAATCATAATGTCATACTGTAAATGACAACTGAATTGCACCATACAATCTATCATATAACATTAATGATGCAAACTTTAATCTGATTGGATGTATGTTTATATTTTTCTTAGATCGAATATACATATTTGTTTGGTTTTAAAATTTTATATGCACTATAAGCATAGAAACTTTATAACTATACTTTTTGAACACCTGTCAATTTAAAATGTTATTTTAAACTTTCTTAAAGGTAAAATTTTACTTAAACCCTTTAATAGATAATCTGCTAAAATAGATATTTTAGTGAAGTTAGAATACTAAATGAAAGGACAGGCCGAGAGTGGGAAGCCATTTTTCATTTTGTTCTTAAACCCTGACACAATGATGAGAAAGTAGAAGCTATGTTTTTTGGAGAAATACACACTTTAGATAAAATTAACTTTGCCAACTTTGTCTTTTCAGAAACAGACTTCCTGGTGCCAGGTATCAGAGGTATCTCATAGCAGCAACCTAGCTTGCCTAGAGTAAAGGGAATTTGCAAGGCCTAAGACATCATGCATTGGGCACGGATTGTAAAAGTCATGAAACCTGTAATTACAAAAGTTATGACTGCTCAGAGGGGGTGCAGGTGGGGATTTGATCTTCCAGTAAATTGGGCACTTTCTACAG
This sequence comes from Tarsius wallacei, assembly GCA_963574415.1. Lineage (NCBI taxonomy): Eukaryota > Metazoa > Chordata > Mammalia > Primates > Tarsiidae > Tarsius > Tarsius wallacei. The sequence continues at coordinate 14,424 of CAUYQG010222943.1, read as the reverse complement.
GGAAGTCAAGGACCCCCCAAGCTACCCACTGGTAATGCCTAGGAGATAAAGGAAAGTGCACCCTCCATTAGTTCTAGGGAATGTCGTTTGGGAAGGTGCAGGAGAATTGGAATCCTTGTTACACCCTTCTCTAGGGGCTATGATAATGTAGACAAACATTAATGGGTCCCTGTGTCACAGGTTCTCCAATACAACCACAGGTGGTTGATAAGGAAGTCATGGCAGTCATGTTTACCTGACTGCAACATCTCCAAGGAAAAGGATTTAAGCCAGGACTTTGGGGGGCTACGGCGCCACATTCCCTGGAGTAGGCCTGCTCCCTGTCTGTGGGGGGCGAACTTTTCTTAAATAAATCTTTGCTTCTCCCACCTGTATGTGTTGCAATTCTTTGCATTTACTTGGATCTCTGGGTTGCCAGCGTGCACCTCTGGTTTGCCGGCTCCTGTGGTGCTGCGTCTCCCTGTGTCTCTTCCTCTCCATTCATCCATCCTCACCCTATCCAGACCCTAACACTAAACTTTTTTTTTTTTACATTGCATTTTCTTTTCAGGTTTAGCGTCAAAGAAAAAAATTGAACAGTTCAATAGGTAAGGAAGAATTTAATCAAGGTAATCTCAATACAGCAGAGGTCAGAGCTCAGTCTAAGCTTAGCTCGACAGGAACAAAAGGCTTGAGAACTTCTAAGAATTGGATTGGGAAATCTTAGGTGACCAGTGTTTGCTAATTGGCCTCCTCCAAGGGAACTTGCTCAACTCAGAGCTTCCCAAAAACTGGCAGACAGGGATGCTATTTTCCTTGAGGCTGACCACCTTTCAAAGGAATGGCATTCTTGGGTGGTAAATCAGGCAAAAAGCTTCTAAAAGATTTACATATCAAAAGGGCAGAAGAAGAATTTACATTTACAAGTTTTCATCAGGGAGATGAGGGGTGTGGAGTCAGGGAGGAGCCTGTCTAAAGATTCTTACAGGTGAGGAAAAGCTAATACTGTCTTAAACACTAACATTATATTGACCTTACATTGGCCAGTTCTTTATTATGACTGTAATATACGCCCATGATCTGCTCAGCTAGATTAACTGGTTTGTTTTCATGGTGATATCTCATATTTGGAACTGAAAATTTCTGTTTCATCACATTAAGAAACCCAGTGTAAGATAGTCTTACTGTTGTTTCTGTGAATGCCGAATGTCAAAAGCATTTATTAGATGTATCACTGTTACAAAAAAAAAAAAAACAATTAATGACAGAAACCTCTCTCGTAATACTACAATTCAAGAAGAGAATTGCAACTGTGAAAAATATTAAAGTCCCAAATTTACTAAAAGATATTTTTTCTTAATTGTCTAATTACTAATCCATTTACTACTTGCTGACCCCAAATTTGTAGGTGCACAATATATGTTTATTAAGTCTACTTAAATAAGCAATTAATCAAATTACATCATTTTGCCTCTATAAAATCTAAATATTTGAGGATAGGTGGGATATTTTGTATTATAGCATTGTAATATTGTATGGGTATGTCTTCTAGGATACTTTGAAGATATAATCATACAAAAAAATTATTCTCTACATTGTACTGTGCGCGCGCGCGTGTGTGTGTGTGTGTGCGTGTTTTAACTGTTAACCTTAAGTTCCAAATTCGCACAGATGAATGTGGTTAATGCATTGCAATTAGTAGTTAAAGGTCATCAAGTTGCTGAGCCTGTGTAAGTGAAAACAAGGAGACCCTACAGGGCTATATGTCATAGCCTCACACTAGATCTAAATTGTGCGAAGCAAACGTTCAAGGACAGTCTTAAAATTTGCCATCCTTGAGTTAGCATCTAATTTGTAAAAACTTAATAAGATAAAGGTACATGCTTTAGCAATATTTGTTAATGAGTCAAACAAATCTGCATTAACAATTAATTTATAGTCCACAAATATTTTATGATACCCTGCTATATGCCAGAAACATAAGGTTAATTAAGTCATAGACCCTTTCCTCAAGAAGTTAAGGTCTATTAGGAAGACACATACAAAAATAATTTTTATTGAATATGCTGTAACTAAACTTTATTTCAAAATAGTGTTATCTGAGCACCAAATAAATTTAAGATCACTTGGAAAATATAATTCATGTTTTTCCAATGTCTGTGTGTTGATTCAATTTCATTAAAAGCAAAAAGGATAATTCAGAATATGTAAAATGTAATCTTATTTTGATTCTCATCACTTAGTTTATAAATGACATATAAAAATGATATTCATTTAAACTATAATTTTGACTGATCATCATAATTTACTAAACAGCAAGTATTATTATTATTATTATTTTTTACCTGTGAGTACTATTTTCAGGGTGTCACTATTATATTGGTCTACAACAATACATCAGTGATACATGTTGATCTTAAGAGTTAGTTGCCGGGCTCCATGGCTCATGCCTACAATCCCAAAACTTTGGGAGGCAGAGGCGAGAGGATTGACTGAGTCCACAGGTTTGAGATGAGCCTGTGCAACTTGGTGAGGTCTCATCTCTACAATAAATCAAAAAATTGGCCAGGCATGGTGGCACACACCTGTAGTTCCAGCTACTTGGAAGGCTGAGGCAGAACGATCACCTGAGCCCAGCAGGTCGAGGCTGCAGTGGCTCTGAGCATGCCACTGCACTCCAGTCTGTGCAAAAGAGTGAGACTCCGACTCAAAAAAAAAAAAAAAAAAAAGGAATGAGTTAAGTTACCATTGGACAGAAAAAAGAAAAAATAATTAACACTTCTTGGAAGGTCTAGTTAAATCTTAGGATAGGATAATAGTGCCATAGATAGTCTAAAACATACTCTCAAAATATTATTTTTATTGTTGGAAACTAGAAAATTGCTTGTTTTTATTTTATCTTATTTCATTTTGACTCAAAGTCTCACTCTGTCACAGGCTGGAGTGTAACAGCACACAGCACATTCACAGCTACCATAGCCTCGACCTGCTGGGCTCAGGCTATCCTTCTGCCTCAGTCTTCCAAGTAACTAGAACTACAGGTGTATGCCATCATGCCCAGCTAATTTTTTTATTTAGTGCAGAGATGAGGTCTCACCAAGTTGCCCAGGCTGGTCTCGAACCGCAGGGCTCAGGCAATTCGCTAGCCTCTGCCTTCCAAAGTGCTGGGATTATAGGCATGAGCCACTATGCCTGACCTAGAATGCTGTTTATTTTCGTTATATGCACTGCACAACTAAGCATTTATGACTGATAGATATAGAAGATAGACCAAGTACTCTTTACATACTAGGATGGTAGTACATTATATGTTTGTAAAAGTGATGCATTGAAAAATAAAGAAAATTGTATATAATATTAGAAAAGACTATTATTTTCAAAAGTGAAAAATGAAATTTTATTGGGGTTATGTCCAATTATGCTACACCAGAGTTAGCTGATGAAGAACAAACCAGTATAAAAGTGGCATTTACGTCAACAAACCTTCTACTATAAATGCTCTAAGAAAAAGGACTTGAGAGGCCTGGAGTCGGGAAGAAGCCTATCTAAAGTTTCCCCCAGATGAGGGAAAGCCAAGATTGTCTTGACTTAGACCAAGACAGGACCTATCTTTTCTATGGATTCTATTTCTTTAGAACATTCTAATCTAAAGATTTCTTTTTATATACTTTTTCATGTGCTGTTATGTTGTGCCCTATCTTGTAAATCTTTATTTTACTTACTCTTCAACAAATTTTTCTAATTTATTCCCTAGCACATTTTAGATTATTTGATTTGAAATATGCTTAACAGTGATTTAAAGTCAAGAAATTAGGTTTTTTAGCTCCACAATATATTATCCAAAAAATATGAAGAAATTAAGATAATGTGGAATCTTCCTTTTTCTTAATAATATGGGGAATGAAAACAGTTATCACATACAGGCATTTTACTACATAGACATGGAGTATTATCAATGCACTTGCCTCTCTTGCAGAGGAGAAAATCCTCCACAGCACTCCCAAAGCTTGATATGAGTACATTATGTTGATATTTACATTCAAATGAAGATAGGATCATAAAGGGTTTAGCAAAAGCTATTTGCTCATCAGGACTATAGGCCCATCAGGACCCATCCTTTTTAAGTATTCAATTTCTTTAGAACAGAATCTAATTGTTTCTTGAATGATCCTTGTGTTTTGCCTCAGCAATTGTGCCTGATAGGCCATTCCATATGTTTATGATGTTCTAAGTAGGAGGAAAAAATCTTGCTAACATCTGTTATGGGTTGCCTTTCTTTAAATTCTCATTTACATCTCTTGCAACTCTTACATTTCTGAAAATGGACGTTTAATTGTCACAACATATTAGTAAAATAGTATGTGACTTATCCATTGAAGTATTTATAGTTTAACATGCTACTTTTATGGTGTTAAACCTTATTAAAAATCAGGATGATTTTGATTTTATCAAATGATTTTTAAAAACTAAAATGACCTACATAGCAACTGCTTTCATCAACAAAAGGAATTTTTTTGTTTCAAAAATAAAACAAAAATAAAACTTTTTAATCCACAAAGCATTGGCTATTATGGATTGCACAGTTCTATGGACATATAAAATAGAGCTGTAGCAAAGTAAAGCAAATAAAGTGCTTTTTAAATTGAAAAACTCAAATTACACCCATTTATTTTATTCATGCTTATATTAATAGCAATAATACATTCATCTTGGACTAAACAATCTGACGTTTATTATTTTTTGTTTTGGATATAAATAATATTTACATGTCTATGTTTTATTAGTATATTTTCATAAGCTACTTCAAACTTTTATAGAGAAAGGTAAGGCATAAATAAATAAAACCAATATTAATAATAAGGAAAAAGCCTAAAATAAGTATAAAATTTTTAGTATATTTGCTTGTATAGTCTCACATAAACCCCATAATAACCTGCCAAAGAAAGCATTATTATTTTGTTTTGTATATTACTTTGAAAAGAAAAGTAAAACTCAAGGAAATAAAATGACCTGCTCCAGATGACAAAATTGTGATAGTTTCCAGAACTTTAGGTTACAGAATTATTTCAATGAATAGATATTCCATATAACTTGTCCAATTTTGCATAGTGTCATTCTTTCAGTCTTTGACTCATGACTAGCTTCAAATCTTGTGGGCAGTGGATTATTAACATTTTAAATCTATTGTGCATGAGTGTATGCTTGTAAATCCATACCAAGATATAACCATCAAGATTACAGAATGACCTTAAAGAAGCATAAATGACACACCACAGAAAGAAGAAATTCAAAGAAAAAAGAAATGAATACTGAAGTTCAGCTCATATATAATCTCATCTAATTGGCACCCTGCATTTGCTGACTTCATCCAGGGATATAGAGATGGTTAAAAACAGGCTGATGTCAACCCATCTTAAAACATATCTTTGCATTGCATAGGAAGGTGATCTCCAAATCTAGGTTTCATTGATTCTTACAGTTGTGATCATTCAGAAGTCTGAGTCTGATTTGGCTAATTTAGGCCACAGATTCTGTAATTCCATGAACAATTCCTCATGGCTGTAGCTATTATGCAGTACCTGAAGAACCTGTTTTGTAAGAATGTTAGTGGGAGATTAGAGATTGCATTTCCTGTAAGTCAGCCATGATGGTGCATCCTTCTCAGAAATAGGTTGTCAGGTTCTATAAAGAGAAATATATTTATATTACGAAGCTTTGGGATTTTCTGTGCACACTGCCATTACATCAGATGAGAGATTGCCTGGCTTTACAGTTCCTTTTCTTTAACAATTATAGATCTTAAGAGAGCACATTTTTTTTGAGAAATCAAGATGCTAATACTATATAATCTGGCTCTGGATTGGCTTGGTGAGCTTACACAAGTACCAAGGGATGTCAGAAGCCCAAAAACAAGAAGGAAAAATAGGAACCAAGGAATTATAGCACCTCAGTGTTTCTTTAACATTAAGGAATTTACATTAAATCTCACAGTCTCTATGTTCTTGTTTCTATAACATTCTTTTTCAAAGATGACCCAAGGCTTCCTATGGTCACAGCAATCAGTAATTTGGTTTGGTAAAAATTGGTAGGATTTAGATGCATACTATTTATTTATTTACTTATTTATTTATTTAATTTTTATCTGAAAGATGTGGGGTACCATTCAGGGTTAGGTATACAAATGGTCATTGTACAGGTAAAGTTTGGACCTCACTTTGGTCCCCACATCACCTGGTTTGAGAACCCTTATTGATGAAGTGTCCCCCACTCCCCCGCAGTTTTCCACTACTGCCAATTCCTTACTTATAGTACCATGATAATTGTTCAGGGTTCACTTATGAGTGAGAACATGTGGTATTCAGTTCTTTGTTTCTGTGATAGATCACTGAGTTTTACAGACTCTAAATTCATCTAGGTTGCTGCCAAGTTCATACTTTTGTCCTCCTTTGTGGGGAAAAAGGAATACTTCTACACTGTTCATAGATACATACTCTTAAAGATGATTTGGAGAAGACAATAAAAGGATTAATTGTTCCTTCAGTTCTTCAAAGTAGACAATATTATTTTCTCGGGGGGAAGATGGGGAAGATTATGTCATAGGATTACACTGAGACACATTGCAATATTCTTTTTGAAGTGTCATCTTCACAATATTCTTTGGTGAATTGTCTACTCCATGTAGTAATATGTGGAATCTCATTAATGATTTGAATTTAGAATTATGATGATAATTACTAATTGTATCACATTGTATAGTATGTTTTGAAGAAAAACTGTAATTTATATCGGCATGCAATGGAATTTTCTGTGTTGTCATCTCTATGCTTCAAACTCAAATTTCCAAGGCAAGATTTTTCACTGTATTATCAAAATGTGTTTCCTCTATTTCTGTGTCTTATATAAAATTGCCACCTTCTTTGATGTCAAAGAAGATGGAATCTTCTTACCTACTTCACATTTACTTTCCCCAGTATTGAGTGACAGGGGTACATGGAGTGGTATAGAAATGTAAAAATTTTGAAGCCAAAGTTTGCATTTGACTCTTATGTATCCTTCTTATTTGTTGTGTAATCTAAGCATATTAATTTTTTTGAGATTCTGTTTTCTCAACTGTAAAATGGGAATAAAACGAACTTTGTAAATATAACATAAACATATGGTAAAACAACTGCTTGCAGAATTTCTAGTAGTTTGAAGCAGAAAAGGCATTAAATGAATTTTAACCCTGTTTTTATATTCGTGATGCATTACACTTCTTTCAATCTGTATATAATTCCATTCATTCCTTTTTATAAGGTTCATGAACACTTAATGATATAAATACCTCTTACCTCAAGTAGTGCAATGACAAACTAATTGATTATCCTTCCCCTGCCTACCGTCCCCTGTCATGCTACATACTGTTTCTATAACTTTCTTAAAGCACAGAACTCATCATGTTTTGTCTATATAAAAAATAAGTTAACTACTTATCCAAGTTGCATATAAAATAGAATAAAAACTCTTGAGCTTTGCATTAAGAGTCTCCACTATCCAGCCCAAAAGCATTTTCAACTTTAATTTAGCTTACTATCTTTAATGTCTTCTTGATCATTCTCTACTTCCTGGCCAGACCAATTTATTTGCTGTATTTTTTAAACATTTCATTCTATCCTGTCATATGTTATTTTAAAACATAACTGTAAAAATGATTATTATTACTTATTTTTCAAAACAAGTCTCGTTATTTTATATATATTATCCCATTTAATCTTTACAAAGATCTCTGAAAGTAAGGCATCATATACTTGTAAACCAAATAAACATTAAAGTCACTGTCTAAGCTGGGAACTGGGTTCTGCCACTTCTTAGTGTTATGACCTTGAAAAAAATGCCTTAATCTTCCATTCTACAGAAGTTTAGAGGGCACTGAATCTTAGGAATGTATTTAAATGCCATAAGGTTTTCCAGAATCTAATTTCAATTTTTTTTTTTAACTGAGCAAGGCAGACTTTTTTTTCCTTCATTCACTCATTACAAATACTTAATTATTTAATTGACAACATTCACAATAACAACAAAAAGTTAAATAATTACATATTCTAATGAATATAAACATTTTTGTCTCAAACACTTTAAAGGATACATAGTACGCACACATACATGCACATATAGGCAAACAATTTTGTACGTACACACACAAGGAAATCTGTGTGGCTCTGTTGAATATCCAGAGTGTAAGAGTGAGTCATCAAAGACAGAGGCAGAATATTTGACCCTAATATTCTTTAATCAAAGGAGAGAGTATAAGTCTAGGGAACAGAAAGAAAAATAATATTAAAAACTCCTATGGAAGTTTACAAATGCAGATGTTGCATTATATATGACCTTGTGCTTTGACAAGAAACGCTTTAAATTATTTTAGGATAATTCTTACATTCATCATCAAATGGACTATAGAGTGAAGACAGACTTTTTTTTTTTTAAGTTAGAGCCTCACTCTGTCACCCAGACTGGAGGGCAGTGGCCGCTCCCGGCCACCGCAGCCTCGACCTGCTGGGCTCTGGCGATCCTTCCGCCTCAGCCTTCCAAGTAGCTGGAACTACAGGCACGCGCTACCACGTCTGGCTAATTTTTGATTTATTGTAGAGATGAGGTCTCGCCAAGTTGCCTAGGCGGGTCTCGAACCCGCAGGCTCAGGCAATCCACTCACCTTGGCCTCCCAAAGCGTGGGATTACAGGCTGAGCCACTGAGCCCGGCCGAAGACAGTCTTAAAATATACATTTGTCAACGTTTTCATAACTCTGCAAAATTCTTTTTGTAAGGATCAAGAACTGTAACTGAAGGAGTTTCTCACCATAATGAGGCGTTTTCCTTCCAACTGTTCTTCACTTCATCTCCTTTCCTTTTCATGTCTCTTACAAAATGGTGAAGTCCCCTTCATGCTGCACCTCTAGCATGGAATGCTAATGAAGAGATTTAGGATTCAAACTTAGCTAATCGAACAGTTTTGTTTGGGCCTGGAATTTTGAGGGAAAAATATGCATAATCCCTTTACCGACAGTCATCCTAAATCAACACTTTTCTAGGCAAAATAACTCTTTAAAATAAAATAACTCTTACTATACAAAAATAGTAAGAGCTCAGAGGTGCACATATCAGAAACACAAAAAAGTTAGCTACTCATTCATTACTCCAGGAAATGTGCAGAAATAACCTATCCTCTGACAAGTTCTCTGCTAAAGAATGACCATCTTGGTCTCCCAGAACGCCCAGAGTATAAACTCAATTGCAATAAAAATTCTGCAGTTATAATACCTAAGTGCCTTCTATACATTTTAGATTGTGACATTGCACCAAATATACAATAGTGGATGGCAAACTCTGTTTTTTTTCTGAATTGTTCATTTCGGAAAGCCTGATGAGGATTAACATATACTGCCAAATTATTTTAGATAGTTTGTACTTTTGTTCTTTTGAAAAATGTAATTAGTTGCCAATATTTGTTTTGAAATCAAACCCATGTTCCACATTAAACTTAAAATTTAAAAATTATGATATTGAAAGAATGATAACAAATTCAGTGAAGCCAGGATTTTTTTGTTTGTTTGTTTTTATGTTAGTAGGGAGATAAGCAAACTAAATTATCTGTTTGCAACTAAAATATCTGATCAAGAAAAATTGCAATAGGAACAGTTCTGTGTTAACATAGTTCATATGTGCATGTGTATAGAACCAAATCCAAGCATTTAAAAGAGCAACGTATTTTCATAAAATGGCAAGCATTAAAAGGTTAGCTACACAGGTCTCTGTGGTTTCTTGTCCAGCAGCAATGCAAGTTTCTCAAAAGAAATATAAGCATAATGAGAACTAACAGTAGTTACCAAGGGTCTGAAACCTAAATTCAACTTCTGACTGTGTTTGGATAATTTTCTTAATCTCTAATTCCTCCTGTGTAAAGTACAGTTAGTACCCTTATTCAAAGGGTTGTCGGATTAAATGGATGTCTATAAACTGCTTAGCCCAGCGCCTGGTACTCAGTGAGAACACCATGTCAGCTGCTGTTAATCTGTCTTTGTCCTGTTTTTGTATTCACACTGCAATACTGATGGTATGGGTGTCCCTGATAACGCCAACTTATCACATATCCCAATCATTTATAGAATATGAAAAATCTAAAATTATGCCCTAGGCCCTCATTAAGAACAAAAGCAACAACAGCAACACAATTTGGCCTCTATTGAAAAGTGTGCTTTTACTTTCCATTTTTTCATACTCAAAACAGTCTTCTGTAATGGAAAGAGATATACTATGATTTTTAAAATGCCTATGAAGTTTAAATATGTTGGCCCAGAAAAAAATAATTTTAAAGAAAAGACAGTTTATTTTATTTTTCTTTCTTTCTTTGCTTCTATTTGACGTAATAATTCTTTATTAAAGCCCTTTGATATTGAAAATACAGGTTATCAGAAAAATGCTGAAGACTATTATACAAAAGATAAAACAATTAGAACAGAAATGTGAACTACCTTATGGGGTTATCAAAATAAAGATTGACCCCAGACAGATTGAGGCCAACAGAATTATATACATTTAAGATCATCAAATTTTAAAAATTTCCCCTTCAAATCTAGTCAATTGACCTCCTGGAGAATAAGTTGCACGTTCTCATATAATTCCTGTTTGACAGCAAGATGTTAAAGTTCCTGACTCCAGTTATTTAAGACATTATTTTTACTTATATTTCAGCTTTATATAACTATGTACCCTAATACTAATATCTAAATAGACGAATATCTATTTAGCTTTCATAACTACTAAACACTGACCTAGTGCTTTACATATATTATCTCATCTACAGTCACAAAACTCTATTAGTTGGACACGACTGTATTTTCCATTTTATGAAAGAGATGATTAAATGGTTTATTAAGGAACATGTCCAGTAAACTCCAGCTAGCAAATGACAGAGATAAATTTCAAGTCCAGGGTACCCGTTAGATGAATCAGCTATACTAAAAGATTCAGAGAGCTGCAGGAAGTGTAAACGCTTAAGAAGATCGGGATAAGCCTTTCCCAGATCTCAGCCAGAAGTCAGTGATTTAGGAGAAGGCTGCAGAACCTCTAAGTACACAACAAGCTTTTAGTGTGCTCTAAAGCCAGTCTCCCACATTTAATGCATCCTGCCTTTCATTTTTCGTTGGATGATTTTGGTAACTATCAAGTGGGAGTGAAAAGGCATGCTCAGTGATGCATGCTTAAATTAGATTTGCCCTCATTGCTTTATTTACCCTGTCATGATAAATCATAACATTTCCATCCTCTGGTTAACTGCATATTAAAATGACATGAGATGGCAACACTTTACTGGGCAGAAAATTAAAAGAATGTTTCTTTTTTTCCTGTGAGAAACATTTAACTTTCAACTCTATTTCTATCTAAATTCATGTGAGTGGCATTAAAAAAAAATCCTTTTGCCTTAATATCAATAGCCATTGTCGGGTAAAGACATCAGTCACAAGGATGACAGTCCAGTAAAATGAAAATTAATCAGGAAAAAATCGTGTTTTAAACTCTGCTGGTGAAATTTACCTTATCACAATAGGCCTTGCAATATATAAGGTGTTATTTCAATTGTCTTAAATCCAGGTCTTTTGATGTTCCCCAAAACACCATGACTTACAGGGATTCCTCCAACTATGAATGATACCCAGGTGTTTTCATGCCTGGAAGCCCTTCTCAAGTCCAGGGTAATTCCACATTCCCTTTTCTCCCCTATAGGGCCTCCAGAAATTTTATTGACTTTCATGTGACCCCACTCCACTTGCCACCCAAGATACCCATAATTTTTTGAAAAAGATAAAAAAGTCACCATTCGTTGTTTTTCAAATGAATGTTGATTTTTTTTTCTGTAAGTAATTAAAGGGAAGAAATATGAAGTAAAACACAGTTGGAAATATTTGGAACAGATTTTAGAAACTATCCTGAGCAGTTGTATTCAGAGTTGACAGAAATCAAAGTAATTAAGTTTATCTTTTGAATAGACACTGCAATGCATTCTATTAGACCAAATACATATTACTGTACGTGACCTCCAAAATTTCATACATACACTCATCCATTAACAGCTTATGAGCTCCTCGACAAGACTTTTGCCGTACCCGTGTGCCCCTTTGGGGAATCCTGTCATTATTAGTTTTGTCAGAATATTTTTAGAGGGAAAATAAAATGTGTGATTCCCACTAATAATAGGAAATGGATGTTTGCTTATGCCATTCTAAGTACATTGCATTCTTTTTTTTCAGTACACTTCATTTCTTTTTAAATTGAGTCCTATTATGGGTTATGATATTACATTTTTGTTTGTCTCTTAACTGCATCTAACTATATCAACTTGTGTTGAAGTGAATTTATTTATATGTGACAATTTGGGGGTTTATTTTAGAAGAAAAGCAGACCTTGTATCTTTGATTTAACTAGATGATATACAGATTACAAACAAAATCGTCCCCTTTATCTCTCATTTTATTTTTCGGAAATATTTTATATCTTGTATTCAATGTGGTATTTACTGATTAATTCACATATCCATTAGTGAAATCTGCATTTGCACACATACGTACAGATACATTTGTTTCTTCTAAGTATAAATCACTGTGATAGGAGCTAAAATATGGTAAGGAGACACAAAGTTTTAAAAAATATTTGTTTCCAAAGGTTTTATAGTCTAGTAGCAGGCACAAGTTACATAAATTTATAACAATCTTTAAATAAAGATATGTATAAGTGATGGGATAAAGTATTAAGGTTTTATATCTTTATATACTTAAACTACCTCCTCCGTTCATAATTTCTGCCTCGATTCGTCATGCAGATATTTTGAGACACTTATATACTATGTTTTGTTAAATTTTTCAAGTCATTTTATTTCTAAAACTTTTCAAATAATTCTTGTATGTTGGAATCTTGTGCAAAAAGTTCTCTTTGAATGATATTTTCGTCACTTATTTCTTCTAAAATGGGTTTATTTCCATTTTTGCAAGATGGTAAATTAGATGGTAACTTAAATTTTGTCCTTGATAATGTATTAACAAAAGTTTGAAATCCATGTCATAACACTGGGATATATAAATATGTATATGTATAGGAAAAAGCCAGACAGAAAAATAAAACATTTGCAAGAGAAATGGCATTTGACTAGGTTTATTTAAGAATATCTAGGGTTCTAGAAATGGTTTTAATGAACCAGTAAGAAAGTATTAAATGTAAGCTATAATGGTACTTTAATTAAATGAAAAAATACAGCACACATGCAAACACACATATAAACAGCATGTATGAACAATAAAAATAGTATCTAACTTTTGGTTAAAGAAACAAAGGTAAGAAGAACTAAAGTTTAAGATTATAGTACATCAATGAAGGAGGTGAGTTGGAGTTGAATAATTTTGAAATCTTTATATAGATCAGGAAAAAGTAAAAATAACTTACATGCTCAAATATTTTACGTTAAATATAAACATTAATATGTTAAAGTAGTTATAAAATAAAAATATTATATCAAACTTTTATATTAGTTAAGGAAAAATAATGAAGTATAATGTAGAGTAAGATAGAAGAAGATATTTTTGTAACTCAAGACTGAAAAAGGTATTTAAGAGCACAAAATGAAAAAAAGGAAGAAATATTAATAATTTTAGCTATCTTATATCTAAGAATTTCCATTTATTAACAAGTACCATAAAAATGAAAAAGAAAAACATAAACTATAACCTAAGGTAAAACATCTGTAAGCCATTTTACCTCCAAATGATTCATGCCTAAAATATATAAAAACTGCATAACAAAAAAAGTTGAAAAGTGAATAAAGGTGCAAATTTCATAGAAATGTAATTGCAAATGACCATTAAATGTGAGTACACTCTCAATTTTGTTAGTAGTTGAGAAAATGTAAAACAAAATTTGTACTCACTATATGGGCAAAAATATTAATATCTAAGAATAATACTTGTTTTTAAGGATGGACACCTGTATAATCTTTTATTCATATTCAAAGGGTGCAAAAAATGTAATAAAAACATTAAAAATGAGCTGGGCTGGGTGACTCAGCCTGTAATCCCACGCTTTGGGAGGCTGAGGTGAGTGGATTGCCTGAGCCCGCAGGTTCGATACCCGCCTGGGTAACTTGGCGAGACCTCCTCTCTACAATAAATCAAAAAATTAGCCGCGCACCTGTAGTTCCAGCTACTTGGAAGACTGAGGTGGAAGAATCGCCGGAGCCCAGCAGGTCGAGGCTGTGGTGGCCTGGAGCGGCCACTGCACTCCAGTCTGGGTGACAGAGTGAGACTCCAACTCAAAAAAAAAAAAAAACCTTAAAAATGAATTATGCATTACCTAGTCAAGTTGAATATGCACATACACTGCAAACCAACAACTATATATGTAAATATATATATACATATACA
>CAUYQG010222942.1:0-11097 GCA_963574415.1 Tarsius wallacei | reverse complement strand
GAGGTTGTGAAGAGAGCCTCAGTGCAACACAGAGGTAGCACCTGGTCTCAAGATGCAGTTCTGCTATTCCTTAGAGGCTGCCCTGGGGCACTTCTTTGCCCAGGCGTTAAGAGAGTCTGCGAAGTTTCTCTGCCAGCTGCTATTCCTGTCACCAATGGGATTGATAGCTTCCTCTCCACAGTGACCTGATCTTGGGACCTGGTGGCAAGGCTCTGGAGCCCAGTCCAGGTTCAGGGTGGCTTCTCCCTGCTGTTTCCTCAGAACTCTACCTCAGGCTCCTACTCTGCACTCTCTCTCTGGCCCTTGCTGCCAGCATTCAGCCTGGCGCTATGGGGTTGGGGTCGGCAATCACTCCAGCCATTCTTCCCAGGAAAAGCTCTGCTGATTTTAGAAAGTGGCTCTCAGCTTCTGCACTTCAGAAAGTGCTAGGGTCTAAGCAGAGCAGCTACGACACCAGCAGCTTCACCAGGAGGACCCTGGTCACTTGCTGTCAAGTCCCCACTCAGTCAGCCTCTTACACTCCTGCTTACACACAAAAACACACAGAATTGTCCATACAATCACTTACACACACAGGGACTCACAGTCCAGTTGGCTACACCGCCATCTTCCCTGGCAGTAGAGGTCAAGTTTTGCAAGCTTTGCTCTAAGGGTCTTCAAGATAAGCAAGAGCTTCAGATTGGAATAACTGGTCAGCTCTTCTATTCTAATTAATTTGATAGCTACTGCCAAACACATGATGAAACATTAAAGAGTAGTGAGTTGGGGTATGGACATTTCTGGCTTCCAGTTAGAAGTGTATATCAATTTGTGCATAAGACAAACTGATTTCAATATATATTAAGACAATATTGCTGTGCAAGTGAAATATTTTCAAGTTGGTTTGTGAAGCAATATTTATTTTTATTAATTTATTTTTATTTATTTTAAAGATGTGGGGTACAATTCAGGATTGGGTAGATAAGAGTTCTTCATACTGGTAAAGTCTGTGTTTCCCTTTGAATTCCAATTCTCCTGGTTTGAGGTTAGGTACCCTTATTGACATTATGTCCCTCTCCTCCACCCTGGCAGCATTCTGCTACTGCCAAACCCTTTCTTATAGTATTGTGATAAATGTTCAGGGTTCGCTAATGAGTGAGAGCATGTGGTACTCAGCTTTTTGTTTCTTTGATAGATCACTGAGTGTGATAGACTCTAAATCAATCCAAGTTGCTACAATGTTTATAATTTTTTCCTTCTTTATGGCTGTGTTGTATTCCATCATGTATATGTACTCCATTTTAAAAATTCAGTCCACTTTTGATGGACATTATGGTTGATTCTATGTTTTTGCTATTGTGAATAAAGCTGCAATAAGCATGCATGTGCAGGTATCTTTTTCATAGAGTGATTTGCGTTCCTCCGGATATATTCCCAGTAGGGGGATTGCAGGGTTGTATGGAAGGTTGATTTTTAGGTCTTTTAGGAATTGCCACACTGCTTTCTATAGAGGTTGTACTAGTTTACACTTCTACCAAAAGAGTAGAAGTGTTCCCTTTTTCCCACATCCTTTCCAGCATCTGTTGGTTTTTGAGTTACTGATCATGGTCATCCTTACTGGAATCAGATGTAATCTCAGTGTGGTTTTAATTTGCATTTCTTTGATGATTAGTGAGGCTAAACATTTTTTTATGTATCTGTTAGCTGCTTGTATGCCTTCTTTTGAGAAGTGTCTATTCATATCTTTGACCCACTTTTTAATAGGGTCTTTTGTTTGTTTTTTCTTTTTTTTTTCCCCCTTTTCTTTATTTTTATTTTAGATTCAGGAGGTATACATGCATATTCATTACATGGACATATAATGTGTAGTGGTGGGGATTGGGTCTCAGGTGGCTCATTCCCCAGATAGTGAACATTGTGCCCCATAGGTAATTTCTAAACCCTAGCACCCCTCTTTCCTCCCCTCTTATTGGTGTCCCCAGTGTCTATTATTTTCATATTTTTTTTATTATTATGTTATTGTGGGGTACAGTTAGGGGTTAGGCATACAAAAATGTTTAGCCTCACTAATCATCAAAGAAATGCAAATTAAAACCACACTGAGCTACCAGCTAACTTCGTTATCAATAACTCAAAAAATAACAGTTGCAAGAGAGGATGCAGAAAAAAAAGAATGCTTCAACACTGTTGGTAGAAGTGTAAACTAGTATAGCCTCTGTGGAAAACAGTGTGGCGATTCCTAAAATATCTAAAAATCAACTTTCCATATGACCCAGCAATCCCTGCTCTGGGAATATATACCCGGAGGAGCTAAAGTCATTTTATTAAAAAGATACATGCATATGCATGTTTATTGCAGCGTAATTCACAATAGCAAAAACATGGAACCAACCATGCTGCCCATCAAAAGTGGACTGGATAAAAAAATGTGGTACATATACATGATGGAATATTATGCAGCCATAAAGAAGGACAAAATTATGAACTTCACATCAACTTGGATGGATTTAGAGTCTATAATATTCAGTGATCTATCACAGAAACAAAGAACTGAGTATCACATGTTCTCACTCATAAGCAGACTCTGAACAATTATCATAATGCTATAAACAAGGGATTGGCAGTAGTGGGAAACTGCCAGGAGAGGAGAGGGGGCACATAGCATTAATAAGGATACCTCATCTCACACCAGGTGAAGAGGGGAACAAAAGGGGACCCAAAGTTTACCTGTACAATGACCACTTATCTACCTAATTCTGAATTGTACCCTAAATCCTTAAAATACATTTTTTTTAAAATAAAGAAAATACATTCTCCTCAACAAAAAAAAAAAAGAAAGTGGATACAAGTATTTTTTTTTTCAGTAGCTTTAGGGGGGTACAAATAGTTTTTGGTTACATGGTTGCATTGAATGGTGATGAAGAATCTGGTATTTAAGTGGGCCCACCCCCTCAACCTGTGCACATGGTACCTAATAGGTGATTTTTTTATCCCCCTATTCCTTCCTTCTTTTCACTTCTGAGTCTCCAATGTCCATTATACCATTCTCTGTGCCTTTGCAGAGTCTTAGTTTAGCTCTCACTTATAAGTGAGAACATGAGGTGTTTGTTTTTCTGTTCCTGAGTTAGTTTACTTAGGATGATCTCCAATGCCATCCAAGTTGCTGCAAAAGACATTTCAATACATTCCTAAAATATGTAATAATCAAGTCAGGGTAATTGGAATATCTATCATCTTAAACATTTATCTTTTCTTTATGCTGGCCACAGCCAAATTATTCTCTACTGTCTAATTTGAAATATATAATAGATTACTATTTACTATAGTCACTCTACTGATTTATCAAATATTAACATGAACATTTAACGACTCATTTTTACATGTCTTTCCCAGTATTAAGACAATCAATAATGTTCTTCTATATATGCAAACAATTTATCTGGACATTTACATTTACACAGCAAACAATTCAGATTGATCTATTTTGAATGTATGGATTACTTAATTTACCCAGTAAAGATCAAAGGCCACTTTACTCATATGGTTTATCCAACATAATAATACTCGTCAAGTTGATGGAAACAAACTCTGCTTTACTCTGTGTTTTAAACCTGGCATGGGCTTCTTGTCTTTGGCTAAACTATGCAAATTAGAACACTGGAAAAAATAGTGTGAATCTCAAAAATGTAAAATTGTTCATAATTAGTATCAAATTATTTATTTTGTTCCAAAGTTAAAATGGTAAGAAAGCATATTTTCATACAATTTTCTGTCTAAGAAGTATTCTAATTAGCGAGTCTATCATGAATAAGGAATAGTTCCCTCCTAAAGAACTCAAGACAGAATTTGTCAAGGCACTTTAAATCATTTTGAATAGTCCAATTATCCAAACTGTGTTTTGAATGTGATCATGCAAAATGCATGAGATTTCTCTCTAGCTTCTGGTGAGACTGATATTAAGCTTGTAGAATTGTAAAATGGAAAGTCTTCTTTCACTTACCCAAATATATTTAGTAGTTCATAACTTTAACAGGGGATATGAATTTTTTTACCTTTTTAATACAGTGGAGTTCAGTACAGATCTTAAGACATTTGGATTGTTTTCTCAGTGAGGTTCACATGCTTCTACCAATATTACTGAAGAATAGCAATGGATTTGTGAATATTTATTGAACCTAATCTACTCCTCTTCAACGTTCATCACTTCTCGCTTTGAATGTAATTTGCTCCATTGTCTTCTTTTCTTCAATCTGGTAATGAGAAATCTGACTTTGATGTGATGCTTATTCCTTCAAAGGTTCTCGTATTATCTCTCCGGGCATTTCTGTTCATCTTAATTTTCTGAAAATTACTAAAATGACTTAAATGCATTTTTTCTAATTTTTACTTGCTTTGCATTCGTTGATAGCCCTCTTAGTTTATATATTCATATCTTCCTAACATCAACTGAAATGACCTTCCAATTATTTTTGTACAAATGTTATCTACCCCCTCATATTTAATAGGTTTTCTCCCTCTAGAATGTTTTTTCCTCATAGAACACAATCAGAAGTTCCAAATCATACTTCTTACCCCTGTGGTTTTCTTTCTTAATTTCTTCCCTTTAAGGTTTGTGGACCATTCTCAGATATTTTTGGTTCCATCTTTCTGCTAATTCACTCTGTGGCTATGTTTATCTAGTACTGAAATTCTGCCCATCTGCTAAGTATTTCATGTTGAATATTCTACTTATATAGATGTGTCCTCTCTCACACACACAATTCTAGATTTTTTTCATTGATATTCTTTTCATAAGAATCTCTTTTTCTTTAATATCTGGCTGCTTTTGAAGGTAATCCAACTTTCTGAACACATTGATATAGTTATTTCTGATTTCCTGTTTATTCTAAAACATCTAATTCTTCTGATGTAAATTTCTTATCTTTTTCACTTTCATTTATTCTTCTATTGTTCTACCTCTCCTTACACGTTTTGCATTCTTTATTTGGCATTTATCATAATAATTGAGATTATCAGATACAATGTGACTTCTGTTTGCACTGGGGTGGAAAGGAAAATTATCACAGGCCTTGAATTTCTTTTTTTTCCCTGTGATTCTTTTTCTTCTTTCTTCTTTTCCTTTCTTTCTTTTCAGTGAGAAAGGGAAAGGTGAGGTCAATCTGCCAGACAAGATACCTCATCCATTGGTTTTCTGGGAAGGATAAGATGCTCATCTCTCCTTGCTGTTTTAAGTGACGTCTAGCATCTCCAGAATCCTGTATTCTGGGGAGACAGAGGACATTGTTTCTGATACAGGGACCATATGAGGTCGGCAGAGATCAACCTGCCTATCTCCTCCTACTGTAGAATCTAATCACTTTGATCCAGATTCTGAATTTCTGCTCTGGTATGGTATATTTCTATTTTGTAAAATTCTTGTCAATGAGAATAAATTACACATAAATATATTATGTATATTATATATGCTACATCACTCAAACAAGAAAACATGCTTTTATTCTTCCAATGATTTTTAATAATAAAATATTCCAAATAAACAGGAATATAAATATAATTAACACCCATTACTTATAAAGAAATTTTAACAATTCATAGGCTTTTGCCATATTTGTATTTTGTACTTTTAAGAAATTATAAGTACATTTCAAGCCTTGAAGTAATCCTACTTAGCCATCTCCCTTTTCCCCTGAGGTAATTATTCAGAATTTGCCTAAGTGATTTTCCTGCATCTTATAATAGGATGCATTCATTTCTATTGGCTATATTTCTGAAAGTGGAATTGCTAGGTATTAAGATATATATTTCAATTTAACTAAATTTGTCAAATTACTCTTCAAGGTCGTGATTCCACTCTAAAATACCACCAAATATATACTCTAGTTTACTCATTTTCTCTACTTTTTGCACAAAATTGGTATTATAAGTCTTTTATTTTTCTCCCCCAAGCGGTTGGTGAGAAATGGTATCACTTTGTGTTTTAGCTTACATTTCCCTATTGAAAAGTGAGATTAAATAACTTGGGCTATATTTTTGACCTGCTAACTCTGTGGAATGCCTTTGTTCACTATTTCTCTACCTTCTTCCCTCCCTATCTCCTTGCCTGTCTTCTACAGGATGAAGAAATTCTTTAGATAATCTGTATATAATTCCTATGTACTACACCTATATTCTCTCATTTCAAAGCTGGATTTTAATTTTGCTTTTAACAATTTCAGTATTAATATTTACATATAATATCATTGAACTTATCGTTTTTTATTTTAGTTGGAAGAGTTTCATATAAAAATTTATCTTTGGGGTCATACAGATTATTTACATTTTATCTTCATTTGTAAAAGTTTTTTTTTCTAAGTACATGTATCTGGAACTTTTTCTGTATGACCATAGGTTTACTTTCCCATAGGCACCCTGATCTAGCATCATTTCTCCAATAGTCCATCATTTCTCTCCAGAGAAACATTAAACTAGGTATTTTCTATGAATTTTTGCCTGAGGAAAAAAAAATCTTTATGAGGAGTTATTTCTGTATGTTTTATGGACAAAAATTACAAAATAAAAAATACAGAACAAGAGCAGAAGCCAAAGCAAAAAACAATTAAACACACACACACACACACACACACACACACACACGCCCAACCCAAAATGAAAGAAGAAAAAAGAGGAAAAAAAAGGAATTTGATTCATACCCTCATACATGTATTCACACACACACATTGAACTAAAAAAAGAGAAGAATAAAACAGCAAAAAGAAACCAAAAACCTGAAAAGAAACACTTAGTCCTTCATGTACACACATAAACAGAGAACCATAAACAAAAGAGAAATAAAAAGGGGGTATAGAGGTGCAGATTGAACCTTTACACACACATTCATGCACAAAAGAAAAAAATATTTAAAAATTAACAGACAAATAATAAAAATAAACCAAAAACCTACCCTCTTGTGCCAGGTTCTATAATTATTCCTCTCAGCTGCCCCTCTGCTGTCTCCTGCAGAATCTCAGCTTCATTCACAGTCTCCCCAGTATCTCAGCAAGGGAAGTAGGAGGGAGCAGGGGAGGTAAATGGGGCTTCAGTCTTCTCCTTCCACTTTAGTATTGTCAGGGAGATCCCCTCCGGTGGGGAGGTGTGGGATTGTCTCTTCCTCAGGTACTTGCTGGCGGGTGCCCTAGCCAGGCTTATCTTAGAGTGGGGTTCTTCTATTGTGGCTGACATCCAGGCTCTGCCTGGGTTAGTCCCTCTCAGTCATGCCCTAGCTGTATGGGTCTGATCAGAGGATTGCCGGGGAGGGGGAAGTTGGATCACCTCTGGGCTCACCACTGATCTCTTTGGAGGTCTTCCTCATCCTTTTCTGGCCACACCTTTTGTCCCATGGCTGAATCAACGTAGGGGGTGGGGCACCTGTGTCTCAGCACCTGTCCTATCCTTCCAGAGTTTGTGTTTTCAGGATATTCCCAATCCTGAATCAACCCCTGAGTAGTTAATCTGCTGGTCACAGAGAACAGGCTTGCAGTTCCATGGTGTGCAAGCCAGAACATGTTGCTGCCCAGTTTTCAAGATGGGGAACAGGGTGCCTCTTTCATCTACTCTAGAGAGGCTCTGCCTCTGGGCTTCCTCAGTGTGCTCCATTTGCAGTCCTTGCGGCCAGTGGCCAGCCATGCGCTGCAGTGGTGAAGCAGAGCCTGGAGCCAGCAGTCACTCCCAGCAGCTTCTTTCTGGTAAGGGCTTTGATAATTAAAAAAAAAAGGTGCTGCTTGGCTTCTGCACCCTGGGAGGCACTAGGGACTAAGCAGAGCAGCTGTGGCACTAGCCGCTTCACCAGGAGAGCCCTGGACACTTGTTCCCGAGTCCCAACTCAGTTAGCCACTCCCACGCCCACTTAACTCACTGACACATACAAAAGATTTTCCATACTCTCACTCACTCACAACTGGGACTCACTTAGTCCAACTGGCTCCATCGCCATCTTCCCAAGAACCAAAAGTAATCATTTAATATTTATCTTCCTTCTCATTGCCCTTGTCTAGTATTGGGGTTGATGACATAATGTTTAATGGGCAATTTTCCTTCCATTTTGATTCCTTGGGGCATTTTAGTCAGATAGAATGTATACTGCTGATCCTTGAACAAATAGGTTTGATATGAGTGGATCTCCTTATACATGAATTTTCTTCCACCTTTGCCACCTCAGAGATAACAAGGCCAGCTCCTTTTCTTTCTCCTTATCCTTCTTAACAAGAAGACAGTATAAATGAAGAACCTCATGATGATCCATTTCCACTTAATAAATAGTAAATATACTTTATCTTCTGATTTTCTTAACATTTTTGGAAGGGGGGTTTCCATTGTTTGTGATCTGATAGCTGGTTTTTGGAGCACTGTCTTTTTAGGACTTTGATGGTTGCCTATAATTTTGTCATTGTTGTTAACTTTTCCTCGTTTGTGGCAGGCCTCTCTTCCCTCTCTATATTTTATCTTTTGATTTAAAGTTCTGAAGCTATTCAATTACCTTCTGTTCTAGAGTCCTTTCTGTGGTTCAGTGGGGAATTCACATCTGCTCCTTGCTCCATCTTGCGGTAGGATTCTGTCATGGTAGAGCTTCTCACCTGCTGCTAAATTTGTTGGACCGGCTTTCAGCCCCAGCTGCTAAAGCAAGTGGGGAGATGGGTCACCCATCTGCTGCCTTTGGTTTGTAGCCCAGAGATCTTCCCACTGAGAGAGCTCTCGGGTGTCTTTTATGTCTCTCCCTTCCTGTTCAGGTCGACACTCTGCTGTTGAAATAGTATTTTCTGCTGCTGAGGAGATGGTGGGCTCCACCCTGCTGGGACGTAGGACTTGAAGGGGTTCTTCCCAGTCTGACTGGGAGATGCCCATCAGCCACTGATGGTGTGCCTGTTGGGTTCAGACAGGCCCTCCCCTTCCATAAATCACCAGTTTGGCAGAAAGTAGCACTCATGGAAGCTTTATTATGTTCACTCTGCAGGTAGGCCCTCAATCCCCCCGACCCCTGAGTCGCCAGTCTTGCAGAAAGCTATACTCACTGTGGCTTTCTCCGTATGGGTCTTTCTACCATTCCTCTTGGGCTACTGTTACTTAATGTCTTGTTCCCACTCAGGTCCCCTCCTGCATGGGACCGATGACCTGCACCCATCTGAGAGGGGTGAACCATCCCAAAGCTTCCTTGGCTGGCTCACTCACTCACTTTTGTCTGCCAGGCAGGGCTCCAGTTCTTGTCAAAACATATTTTCTTTCTGTTCATAGCTCCCATTCACAGAATTATTAAATTTTCCACTGTACCTAAGAACTCACCATTCACTGTGGCCATAACTTTTACAGTTTGAAGTGTGACAGCAAAAGTTGGAAGCATTTATTTTTGTTTCTTATAATTTAATGAATAGATTTGTTCTTACTGTACATCTTAGCCACCTCAACATAAGATTGTTTTTCTTTCCTTGAGTTGAAAACTTTTACCTCTAAACTTAAAGGAAGTACTTTACAGCTTCTTTTTGTAATATCCATATTGCCAGAATCACTACTCTTGTGCTTTGGAGGCATTATAAAGTAAAATAAAGGCAAAAGCACTGCAAATCTGCAAGTCAGTCTGACAGCCAAAACAACTACTTAAGTGATTAATAATAGCTTGTAGTATAGACAACATGGACGCACTGAACAAAGGGTTGATTCACAACCCAGGTGGGATGGAAGTTGGCAGCACAGGATTTCACAACACTATACTTGAAATGGCACACAATTTAAAACTTAGGGATTATTTATTTCTGGAATTTTCCATTGAATGTTTTTGGACCTTTGGTAACTGAAACTGAGAAGTAAAACCATGGATAGGGTGGAGGGGGCTACTATACCTTGTATCAAATGTATTTTAGCTCATGCTTATCAATTGCATTAATCAAATCAGTTATACAGCCACTAATGTATTTTGTTGCTGTAGTAAACAGCTACTGAGAGAGGTGTGGTAAAAAGTCCCACATCAAGTATAAATCTGCTGCTTTCTCTGTAAAAATGATTCCATCTTCTGATGTGTCTTGTTTTAAAATCAGTATTTAATGATTCTCCTCATTTCTAATTAAACATATATGCTAAAGTTCATATTTTAGTAGCCATAATAATTTTCTTCATTATATTTTCTTTTATGTTTCGCTATTCCTTTGTAATACATTTTTCGATGTTATTATATTGTGGGTATATTGACAATAAACATCTGGTTTGAATATTTTTATTTTTGCCTATGACTCTTCATCTTTTAAATGATGATATTAATCCATTTACACTTAATAAGGTTATGAAACTAATTGCATTTATTTCTGTAATTTTCTTTTCATCTGCAAATTACTTGTTATTCTATATTATTTTCCCAGTTTCAACTGAATTTATTACACTTATTTAACCTACCCCCCTTTCACAACTACTCATTTGAAAGTAATATATTACTAGCTTCTTAGCTGTTAGCATGTGAAACTAAACTTATAACTCGCAAGCATATTTAAAAGAAAAAATTTTCATTCTAATTATTCTAAATTATTTTAAAATTTCTTCTTCAAATGTAATATTTTTACAACCTTTTACTTTTTCTTTATTTTTATTCTCAAATTTGTTATGCATTTTTACACTTAGTATCTATTTTAATTTACCCCCATATAAGTACCAGTTAATTTTCTTGTTATTGATTTTTTTTTTTCCAATCCTTCCCTTTGGCTGTAATGTCCTTCTTACAAAAGTATATTCTTTGATAATTGTTTTTGTAGTAGTGGTAGTCTAAAATAACAGATTTTGTTTTTTTTTACCTTTAATTTGTTTATTTTGAAGGTGTGGGGTACAATTCAGAGTTAGGTATACAAATGTCTATTACGCAGGTACCCTTGTTGATGAGGTGTCCCCCCTTCCCCAGGCCGATTCTCACTACTGCCAATTCCACTTCCCCGCCCCACTCCTGGCAGTTTCCTGCTACTGACAATTCTTTTCTTATAGTATTACGATAACTGTTCAAGGTCCACTTATGAGTGAGAACATGTGATACTCATTTCTTTGTTCCTGTGAAAGATCACTCAGTATTATAGTCTCTAAGTTCATCCAGGTTGCTGTGAAGTTCATGATTTT